>JAUZSU010119825.1:0-18556 GCA_034780255.1 Parotocinclus maculicauda
ACGCTCAGCTTCTGCATGATGATTGGATGATCTGTCTGAGGCTGAATCCCTTTTTGATTGACAGCGAAATGAGCGAAACATTTTATGATGTAGGCCGAAATTGAGCTTCCCCTCCTTGAAAGACCAGCATCCGCCACTGTTTTTCATGTCTGTAACAATTTGAATCTAGCTGTTTCCAGTGAACAAGTTAGCATGACATATTTCATGTTACTCAAAATTACTATATACTGTAAAAGTGTGTCCTGCTAGTCAGTGTGTTTTATTTATTTTCCTTTGGGGAAGCTGCTAGTCTGCTGTTAAGCAGATTGGAGTGTTATCATCATTACTTGTATCAAGTAGTTTATCATGGACTAAGTGACGAATGGCATGTGCTTAAACATCTGTACATTATAACTCTTACATTTAATGTAAACCCTAGGTCCACAGGAACCAGTGTTTCAGTAATATTTGAATAGTTCTTTTAGTAGCTTCTCTAAATTTAGAACTTTAGGATCAATTAATATACATTTTCTAATGACAATATGGTAGTCTTTATGCTGTTACTTTATCTGGCTTGTAAGCAATATATGACCTTTCTCAGAATGGTTGGGTTTCTTTGTTAGTTAATGTAAAGTCACATCAGCATTGATGGCCATGACCAACAATACCAAGGTTACATTGATAATATCACATTCTTACTAGGCCAACTTAGAGCAACCAAATAACCTAACATGTTTCCAGAATGTGAG
The DNA here is from genome assembly GCA_034780255.1 of Parotocinclus maculicauda. Classification (NCBI taxonomy): domain Eukaryota; kingdom Metazoa; phylum Chordata; class Actinopteri; order Siluriformes; family Loricariidae; genus Parotocinclus; species Parotocinclus maculicauda. The sequence goes on from JAUZSU010119825.1 coordinate 729, forward strand.
AGGAAACCAGAGTACCTGGAGTAAACCTTCATGGGAACAGAAAGGACATGAAAACTCCACACACACAAACTCCGGGGTCAGGATTGAACCAGTCATCTCTGGAGCTGTGGGGTGCCCTTCTGGTTGTGACACCAATTAAGAAAATGTTCTGAAAATACCTGTGCAGCCCTTTTTTATCTACTTTTAACCTTGCCACACCTGATAAAAAGTAAGGTGTAATCATTACATTGTGACCATTGTGAGAGTTTTTCTAAATCATTAAAGTAAAAAATACTATAGTTGATCACAAATAGTCTCTGATGTCATAAGCAAGTGCTGTAACACCAGTGAAGTTAACACTAATGACAAATGAAAATATATTTTTAAAAGATCACCTCCAATCTGTCAAATCATTATTCAGTGATGGCATAAAAACTAGTCAAATGTGTTAAATGATGTTTTACTTTGTTAACATCCTTTCCCTCATCTGTTACGCTGTCAAACAATGGAAAGTCTAAGTCTCTGACAGAATTATAAAAAGACTCATGACACAACTTTCAAAACTTATGTAAAAAATGAGTGATTATGCCTATTTTGAAAGAGTTCTAGTTCATGAACTCTGAACCACACTAATAACCTATTAAAATAGATACTGTATCAAAATACAGTAAACAATTATATATGGTAGCACCAATGACATGAAATTCAGGCACATATTAATGCATGTTATAAATTATCCATACTTCTTAATACTTTTTATTCTGTAAAGTGTGAATTTTTAACATGTGAAATACAGCATACTGTATGTAAATACAGTATATGTTTTTATATCAACAAAAACAGTGATGGCAAGGCTCTCGAGCTGCATGCAATCCTGTTTACTGAATGGTCTTTTTTTAGATCTAATTTCAGAGATTACCTAAAGCCCAAACTACAGAATATGCTACCACAATCAACAGCAAGAAAGAATATTGAGTCACCATTTATGACGTCATGTAAGTGTATTTGACACACTACATATTAGTATGTGTGTGATTTAGCATGTCACATTTCGTACAAGTAAATTGACATATGCGAGTTGTAGAAAGCCAACAAATAGGTGAAATAAGCTGAATAACTTTTTATTATTTGAGTCTTGCCTGCTTTATTAGATTTTTTGAAATGTCAGTGCTTGCAGCAGTGACATTTCTGGCACAGAAAGTCTGATGGAGCACATTGAACTCTATGGGCAGATGATCATCAATAAATCCAAATACAAAAGCACCTCATCAATCACATCACAAATGTTTAATTGTGGGCTGCAAAACTGTAATAACACAGCCAAAGTAAAAATTTTGAGCATTGCTTTCGGTGCCTTAACCACAATAGCATCTGAGAAAAACTGCAAATATATTTTCTGCAAATGTCCAGCAGCCCATGAATGAATTCATACACATTTCATTTTCTTTGAACATAACTGCAATGATTACCAATGGGCTGGGTATCAATGGTGGTGAAGTAAACATTTTGATATATGTCATTTTATTATTTTACATGTCCATTGTTTACCTCTCTTATTTGCTTAGATGAAGGCTGATTCAACTGGTCCTAATCCTTACTCCTATAAGAAGTATTTATTTTATCAACAGTTGCAGGGAGATGTTTAGGATGTAACAAATTGTGCTGCAGTAATATATTGCTTGTTACACTAAGCAGTGCTTCCCAAAGTGGAGTGCAAGAGCTAATGTGGGTGAAGCAAGACAATGAATCAGGCATGTTTGAGCACTGCTGTACTACTCACCAACAATGTAAGAACACTGTTTTTTTGTGTTTAGAAAGAAGTACAATATTTAAAACAAATTCCAGTGGACTTTGGAAGCAAAAGACTACGTGTGTCAAAGGTGTGGGGCTTGAAAACATCTACACCAGGGTGGAAGTGCAGAAAAAGTATGTGCATTACTGCAATAAATAAGGAAATATTAGTTATTAGTAAATCATTCAAGATTTTTAGTATTCAGGGTATCTAGCATCAGGACAAGTGATGCTTCTTTATTTAATACTTTTCACTTTCACGCCACTAAATTTCAAAGTTAGATCTTGTATTTTAGTAGTGCCACGGTGATGGAATTGCTGTGTGAATGGCCACACCCCTTTTGTGAAAAGAAGGTGTCTACATAGGCTGCAGTCCTGCACTTTGCTCTGTGTAGCAAATTGAAGAGAGAAATTTATAACATAATAAAAATAAACATAAACTACATATTGGTTATATTCATTTAATACAATTCGTTAAAGACCACCACTTAAAACAGTAGTGCACAAATTATATACTTTAATTAATTGCATAATTAATTGCAAATTCATTAACCTTTCATTACCTTCATTTATCCTAATTCATTACCTTTGTACTTTTACACAAACTTCAACAGAGGATATCTGCATTTATTGGTGTAAAACTTGTAAATTTGGTAAAAAATGTGTACATTTACTTATGTAGGAAATCTGTACTTTGTCCAGCACTGATCAGGACAGGGGATGATAAGATTTGATTTTGAGCTTAACTAAATCTTATTGCTTTAACCCCCTGAGCTAAACATATTCACATTGCATTGATATTTTAGTCCATTGTACCAGCCCTCCTAACCCTGTGGGTAAGTAACATAATGAAAGCTTTAATATCTCTTATTAAACAAAGGAAAGGCTGTGTACATACATGGAAATATGAACTCCAAAATGGTCTAAAGGATTTATTGTAATTAATTTGTAGAATTCCTAAAATATTGCCTTCATTTTACAGCTATTATCTCTAATTGGCCATGTTAGTTCTATCTCATTTTGTATTATGTCCTTACCAGTGGTGTTGTTTCATTCATATTATGATAATGTCCTTATCGCACTCACTGTCCACAAACACACTGTATAATAAACACACATGACTTAATCAAGAATATTCTAATTGTGTAATTGAGTTACTGTGTTCATGATGCAGCTCTTGGTACCAGATGTAATTAATGGTAACTGGGTGTGTCAGTTCAATACCCTCTACAACATTAAGGTTAAATGAGATATCAATTCTCCCGTGGCAAATTAAATAAAGCCTTCTGATGTGTACAGATGATACCATCACAAAATATTTGTTTGTGAGATGTCTAGTAGAGCAGATATAACACAGTTTTTCATGCAGTTTCTTGCAGAGTTTTAATGTATGCAATCAATGAAGCAGCTACTGTTTTAAATTCATTATCAAAAAAACAATGTAAATTCACCAAATGATAATCATTATCAAATAAGTCACCTAAAAATACATAGAATGCATTAGTGATGCTCATATTATAGCATATATCAAGAAGTATTTATTTACATACCTGCATTCTGCTAATCAAAAGTTTAAGAACCTCTCAAAAGCATGTTTTAAATGCAGTTACATTTACATTTATTTATTTTATTTAATTCATACACATTATAATTATCTTTTTAACCACAATTACATTGCCATAAAATCTAACATTCATAATCTATTAGGAAAAAAAAAACAAGAAGTATTGAACACAGGAATATTGGTATTTCTTTAGATGGACTTTATTTTCTGTTTGTTCAACCTCACATTTTTTAGGTGATTACTGTAATTGGTTCCATGAAAAAATTATTAGTCTTAAAAAATCTTTTGATCAGTATTGATGTACTAATGTTTTAACATATGTATGTATTAATAATTAATTTTTTTCAGTATTAATTTAAAATATTTATTTTTACTAACATAGTTAATTTTTAATCTTATGTTTATAATATCTGTAAATGTGTAAAAAAATAAAGTTAATTAAACATTTTCATTATGTTTTTAAAACACAAACAGTTACTAATGTCATAGTGGTCAAGTTAATGTTCTAGGTAAAGTTTTACCTATTCTAATATTCGCTGGGACATGGCAATACCTTCGGGCCAGGGTAACGAGTAACCACACCACCTGGCATAAAATATTGGAAGTTCATTAATATTAAATATTAGTGTAAAATATAGTAAATATTAGAGCATTTGGTTATCATTCTTTCTTCTTAAAACATTTACACATCTATCTAACAAAGACCTTGTCCTTACTACTGAGTACTGACTGTTCTATTATTACAAGAAACCTTGCAGTAATTGCAGCGCATTTGAATGGATTTGCTATGTTTGATGAAATCATAACAGAGAAGATTAATTTTCCGTTCTCATTGAAAAAAACAACAACAACTGTTCCCTTAAATATGTCGACAGGTTTGATTTGATTTTATTTACTGAGAAGAATCGATCAGGCCTGCGCAGTTAATTGTGGAAATTGAACGCAATAATAGGCATTTGTGTCTGGAGGAGGGAAGGGTGCTGTGCACCTGTGCTCACAGAATGAGGGATGATATAGGATAAGAAAGGCAATGAGACACAGGAAGGTGGTCTTAAGTTCAAATTTTTTTACGTTTAAATTTCAGTAAGCATGTAAGTTAGAAACTGCACTGATTTTGGTAGAGATAGAGAACAAGGTTAATGGAAACACTGTTTTCATATTTACAGTTGGTGAACTAAAATAAGCTAGTTGAATAAATGACTTAAATAAATATAAAATATTATAAATAATAAACTAGAAACAGGGGCTCTGAAACAATCTGACATGATAAAACAAAACTAATTAAAATTCAAAACTGTATTAACACTTGCTTAAAGCTTTCCTGAACTAATATCCCAGTCATTTTGGATTATTTGAAAATTGGTTTACAGTACTTTTTACCTCATTTTGATTGTTTCTTTTTGCTATTTCTAATACAGTGGTTGTAAAGAAATAAATTACTGTATTAGAGCTCCAGTATCAAACTCAATTAAATGATTACCCTTAATTAAAAATGGAGGAAAAACAAACAAAAAATAACCCTTTACCTGGCTTGAGTATTGTCTAGCACTTCTGTCATCACTTCAAGTAAAGTTAATTGTTATACTCTTAATTAGCTGGAAATCAGTTGGTACATGTGTAATAAGAAACACAATATTGTTCTACAAATATTACAATTTTCTTTGAGGATGTATGTGTATTTCCTGCTGTGCTTTGTCTCTGCTGATTTTCAGCTACATACTACCAAATTTAAGGACATAAGGTTTGTGGGAGTTTTACTACAAAGGTAGCAAGTCCATTGCAGCCCTCTACAAACACATTTTCGACCTTCATTTTGCAAACCCATCCAGGATTTGAACCCAGTCCTTCAAAAACTGACGCAATCTTTCCTATATGCTTGTTAGGGTCAGGACGATTTCCCCGTGGCCACTGGGGGGAGTCGAGCTGGGCCTTCAGCAACCACAAGGAGTGTGTGGCAGGTAGTTCCAAATCGCGGCACAGCTACTACTCCCAATACCCCCTTAGTCTTACTTCCTGATTACCTAGGTAAGCTCTAGGGAGCTCTAGGGAGCTCTAGGGAACTAGAGCCTGCAAGTTTTTGTTCATTACAATAGACTAATGTCTTTGGTCTCCTGGCTACTTTGTAGCAAGCTCTTGCTGCCTTTCGAGTGGGAGAGCTTGCTCTAATTGTAACCAGAGTTAAGTTTGGCCAGCAAGGGGCCGGAGCATTGAAGCACCATTGCTTTCGCTTTCACGGCTCTGAGCGCAGTTTCTGCACTTACAGAGCTCATTTTTGTTCTTGTATACTTAACCCAGGTTCTGATTCTACCAGCATGTTCTTTTGTTTGCCGTTTCTTTTCCTTTCTGTTTTTATTTCCCGCCGACAACTTCTATACCTGCTTTTACGTGTGGTAGGACAGCAGACATTATATTAACAATAAAGGAGCTCTCACTTAGAGCGCTTCCATCTCAGTTTATTCAGTTACACGACCACAGCCTGCCAATACCATTTACTGTACCTTCACATTTGGGTTAATAGCTCTGTGTGCCACAGTTAGATCTTAAATCTAAATGTAAACAATGATTACATCAACACTAGTGCGTATGTAAGAATCTATTTATCTTAGGGATATGTTACATAATGCCATAGCATAATGTAAAATAGTTCAGTGCACTGTTTTGTGGTTTTAGTTTAGGATTTTGTTAACTATAACAGCCATGGCCTGAACTGATTCATGCATCTCTCACACATCAACCCTCCCGCTCTGCTCAGATAAGGCTATCAGAGTCACACTGCTGACCCAATTTGATTTTCTGTTGTTTGCAGGATGCTATGCCCTAAAACTGAAAGGTTGCTCTTCAATAGAAATCACTTGGCTGCCTTTAGAGAGAGTGTTATTTCTTGTTTGCAGTTAGGCTTGAACCATAATGATTCTCATGGCACTAGACCTTTAAAACAAAGAGACACAAAGTATACAGGCGCTTACACAAATAGGATGCTCAGCAAGAGTAAGCAAACTCTGATTCTGTCTTACTGGAGTAAACAATCGATCCTCTGAGAACTTAGACAGTGGCTCAGCAAGAGGCAGTGCAAAGTGGAATAAAAGATTTTGCCTAGTCAGATCAAACATAGGGTTATCCTGTAGCTAGCATGTTTGTCAACAGATGATTAAAAAACACTGCTGGAAAAAAATACAACCTTTTACAAACGTTTTGGCACCCCAATGTTTTTTTTTATGTAAAAAATTGCAGAAAGTAAGTGGTTATTAAAATGTGCTGGAGTTAATATTTTGTTTATTTATTTATTTATTTTGTTCCGTGCAGGTATCAAAAGTTACCAAAGCGCAGTTTTTAGATACAGAGATGCTGTACAGGGAAGCACAAACTCATTTTGAGGGCAGGATCAGATTAGAATGGTCATGTTAACAGTAATACTGTGCAACAGTGGTGATCGGATGGCCTACAGCATAATTTGACATTTTGTTTGCTTGGTTTTGCTGTGCCATTGGGTACACGTATCGTTTGCTTAGTTGTTCATGTTAGCATTGTTGTTTTGAGCATTGTCCATTTTTCTCTGTGTTGTTCATGACTGTCCCCTTCCTTACTGTGTTGCACTTTAATACACTTGCTTGTACATCTACCTTCATCTCCCTTCTATGTCCAAACCGCTATACTTATGTTGCACTAATGTCAGCCAGAACAAGAATGTCATTTAAATCATAATGCAAAACACTCGAATTCTATTGTCTTACTCTCATTAGCATTGTTATGATGTGATTTGATGGTTTTCTTGGAACATATTTCAACCCCTAACACCAGTTCAATGCTATTTATTATTATCACATGCAATGTTGGTATCACAAGCCCTATTAATAAGTTTATAATGGATGTTGCAATGAGAAAATATCATTACAAATTTAATCTGGCTCTTATAGCTGATCTGCTACTAGCAATAGCATTTATAGCCAATTAAGTATAATACATTTTTACAATAAGTATATAAGGAGACACAGTGGTACAGTGTTTAGTAACGTTACCTCACAGTTCCAGATATACAGATTTACAGACTGCACTTGCCTGTGTGACATGTTCTCCACATGTCTGTGTCAGTTTCCTCACAGTATTAATTGGCTACAGTAATGATTAGCTCTATGGAAAGTCCAAACCATATGTTCACCAGTTTGTGTGTTTGTGTATGTAAACATCTAGGCCAAAATAGAACTTTCTCAAACGATGTGGTGACAAATCAGGTGTAAATTAAGCCTGACATTTTTCATAATACATTTGTGGAAGTGTTTCATGGAGCAAACAAATGAGCTCAGAAAATAGATGATCATGCTCATCAAGCTGGCAAAAGTTACACAACTGTCTAAATACAGTTTGGATTCAACCAATCCTCATTCCAACAGTACATACTCCAGTAAATTTTATCTTTTGATGACCCTGAACCAGCAGCCAACTAATGGCAGGTACTTAATAATTCCAAAAGTCTTTGCAAGTGCCAAGTACATATAACTGATAGATGTCCTAAATTTTGAAATTGCTTAAGACTGTTGATCTGCATGTTTGCTGGTAGAGTTAGTGAGTTTTATATGGAGATATGCTGGTTAATTAAACCCTTCTGGCTCACAGTCCTTCATGTGTGCGCATAGTGAGTCACGTTTTGACCTCTTGTCAGTCCCCATGAAAGATTTTAATCGAATATGTCATCATGCAGGGACTGACACTATTTAGGAAGGTCATTGGCTGTATAAGACCAGTGGCTCTACATTGCTGTAACAGCTGAAGGTTTAAAATGAACCATTTATGAATTGTAGGAACACCTCTCATCCTTATGTTTTATAAAATAGGAAGAGTTATACATTATTCTCACCTCTTTCCATCTCTGTAGCAGCATGAAAACCACATTGAGCTATTGGTTTGCACCTGGCCACGCTTTGAACCCATTTCACTTGAATGCAAAATGATTAATTTATGCATCTTTGAATGCCATGTTATTAGCATTTGCATGTGAGTGTTGGGAGCCAAACACTAATTATTCTTAAATAATGGCTATTGTCCCATCCATTTGAAGTACTGGCATGCTTGTGTTGTCATTTAGTGCTCTAGATTTGCACCTGGGGCTGCATCAGTCCACCAAATGGTTTGAGACCAGATGACAGTTTGAACCTAGTAGAAACAGATTAAATAACTGGATTACCAGATTAAATAGAGCAAAAGAACGAAACAGACAAAAGCAGACCCGTAAATAAACAACAATCTCATTTATTTTTTGATATAGTCAAAATGCAGAACAGAGAAATTGGGACGGAAAAATGTCAGAATTGTCACAGCTTTTTCGGATTATGTTTATATTATAAGAAAAATAGAATTGCACTGAACAGAAAATATATTCTTTCTCTATATTGCTGTTAATGTGGCTATATATTGGAGAATTTTAGGCCTCCTGTTACTAAAACTGCACAATTTTGATTGGAGTTTATTATAGAATCTATTGTTTGGACTATAGTTTGTTTAAATCTTTTTGGCAGTTATTTCCTATAGCTCATGATTTACAACAGTCTAGTTCAGTCACAGTGTACTGTATATTTCTCTGTCTTTGCAGTGATTTGGATTATACATTATCTTAAAAGCCATTCCACCTATAGTTGCACACCTCTAACACATGCCTAATCTTTTTTTGACTGTGTTTGATAACAGTAAAAAAAGACCCTCCAGACTTTCATCTCCTTCAAAGAACAAAGCAACTAGGGACTATTAAATAGCAGCACTTTAATCAAGAGGGAAGAGAAGGTGACAATGTACCTAGCTAAAGTTATCTGCCTCACCCAGATGTGCCAATGTGTGTGTATAAAGTACATGTGTGGTCTTGGCGCATATCCATATATGGAGTTTAATAATCAATTGGGTTTTTTTTTTTTTTTTATCTGGGGTTGTTTCAAAGTCGTGCTGTATATTTAGTGACTCTGCACAGATATTTATTTGAAATCATTTTCAACTGGTGCTCTTAAAGATTAAAGAATTATTGGATGATGTTCCTGATACAAAATTTTATAAACTTGTGAATGCGTATGCGTGTTAAGTTGCTTATAAGCAGTTATGGTTACATACATAAAACGTTGTGAAATATGAGTAATTGACTTTATGTTGTCAGATTACACAGATAAACACAATGACCAGTTTATTAGTTACACCTCCTTGTTGCTAGTTTTTAATTGTAGTTTTACAATTACAAACTGTAGTCCATCTGTTTCTCTACAAACTTTATTAGTCCCCTTTCCTCTGTTTTACAATGGTCGTTGCCCCCACAGATCAGGCACTATTTGGGTGGTGGATCATCCTCAGCACTGCAGTCACACTGTGTAATGTGTCGCAACAGTGTTGCTAGTGTATTGAAACACATCAGTGTCCACCTATAAAACATGTCAAGCCACCAGCATCCTGTAGGCAGGGTCCTGTGAGAACTTATAAAAGATTATATAATGACTAATAATGTCTGTGCAACACCAGATGGGTTATAACACCTACGTATGACACAGGTTTTGTCTATAATAATATTCCTCCTGTATATGTTCTAAAAATAAAATAATGGCAGTCATCAGTGACATATCTTGTTTATTTATTTTGTGTTATTTGTTAATGATAAAAAATAAGACCTGTTGATTGTCTGACAAGATGGATCACAAGCAACTGTGTCATTATATGCATGCAATGCATCTATTAAAATATTTTAGACAAAAAAGCACATATAACTGCAGATCTAGTGTGTTAGCAATGTTGCAAATGCTTATAAATTCGTTGTGGAAGTTTTAGAATTGTTTCTTTAACAGCAACAAATGACAGGGCTCTATTCTTACCGACAGAGCCTTTTTAGGGGAAAAAAGAAGAAAGAAGTACCCACCTGTCACTAGATCATACAACTGTATCAAACATTTCAGGTTTTAACATAGTACAATTCCCACTAGTCAGTTACTCCAGAGACAGTGATAGTAAGTTCATTCCTGTCTGTCCAGCTCTTAGAGAAAAAGACTGGAACGATTTAATACATTCTCACACTGCCATGCTCATATACTTCTGGTGGTACAACCATATCTGCCCAAAAAGGTTTTTCCCTCTAGGCCTACATCAACTGGGCCGTGGTGTGCACAGGCACTTATCAAATGGTTCTGCTTGCCTGGTTATGCTGAGGGACACAGTGTGTGCGTATCATCACCAAGGCTGATAGGATGTGGGTGTGAGATGTGGTCTCCAAGGATTATATAAATACTGTCCTGAGACCTCAATATTTTAGAAAGGGATGTTTCAGAATGTGGATTTCCTGGTCTGTACAGTATATGCAATGGGGAATTAGAATAGTTTAGAGTTTTGTGCATGTGTCACACTTGTAGTAAACAATGAGGACAGCAACATACATAAGTACAAGCGGTGCTTTATTAAAAGATATTGGGCTAGGCCTACTCAAAGTGAAAACAGACAGACGATACAAATACAAACTGATAATACAGGGCCACAAAAAGCACATGACTACAACAATGCTAACAAACACAATGCTAAATGCTACACAATAATGGGGGGCTATACAGACATAATAAAACACATGAAACAGAAACAGACAACCGGTAGTAGGAACTGAAACAGGACCAGGAACAGCATACATGTGACAAGGAAGTGTAGAAGAATTGGGGTTTTAACAAGGGAAGCATAAATAGCTGTAATTAGGCAGCCTGCTATGGAAGGGTAGGACTATGTAGCTTCCAGGTTGCTCACATGGCATATTTAGGACATAATGTAAGATCAAATTTTAAAATATGAAAATAGCATTACGTTTTCCCCAATTACATCAGGTTAATGTTTCAATAAAATTTTATAAAAGCTATGCTGCACCAAACAACATGCGTTTTGAAAGTTCACTGTACCGGATACTCACTATTTATAGCAATAAAGGCAAACTTAACTCCACATAGGCCTGCATAGATACAAGGGTGCACAGTTTGTCCCTGAAGGATCAGGATCCGATAAAATGTGATCGTTTGATTTTTTTTTATCACACCTATTAACATGTGCTAGGCTCCATAAACCTGGTCCCAAGGTTTAAGGAAACAGTCATCATTTAAAGCCTACAGCTTGAGCCTTGTCTATCCCAAATAAGGAATAATCGTTGTATATACAAACACATATATTTGGTGGTGGTTGTGTTGCAGGTAATTTACAAAGTAAATGTATACAAATGACAACGAAAACTTGTTGGTCACATGTTGGAAGCATGTTGTGGGAATTTACTATTGGATCAGACTAATCATATGAAAATTTTATCTACAATAAATAATGCAGACAATTAAAGGAAATAAATGTCTGTGGTAAAAATAAAAAAAGTAATTAACTAAAGTTTCTGCTTCTCTTTTTGTCTGACAACTGCTCTGATCCCAAAGCTGAATTATTGTCTAAATGATTCATATGCTCTAATATGTAGTTACCTTTACACTAGCATCCAGTCAAGCACAAGTGAGACTAGACTGACATGCAAACTGTGATTGTGTGATTTCTTTTAATCAGTAGGATTAACCGTATTAGTGTAAGTGTAAAACCTCCTCTGTAACATTAGGCTTGCACTGAATATATGAAAGGTAAATGTTAAAAACTGACTACAATACATTAAAATTAAACTAAAACAGATCCAGCATTGGTAAAGTTATGGAATATATTACAGCAGGACCCAGTGGATGACATGTGGAACAAAGGAAGGCAGCACTGTGTAGATATCTCAGTTCTTCGCAGGCCATTAGAAATCAAAACAAAACAAAAACAACATTACAAGTTAAGTGATGTATCTCCTTTGTTTTGGTCTCTGATGGTGCAAATGCTGATAGTTAACACAAATCAATTTTTGATGTCTGTGTATTTTACTTTCCCATCGTATCCAGCTAGGCTGCAACATGCACATTAGGGTTAGTAGTTACTGTTTAAACATTAATATGTATTCATGAAATAGCTGTACTTGAAATCACACTGAGGGTGTTAAATGTATCTAGTCAATGACTGCCATCTTTATTTTTTCCCTTTTACCTATTTTTTCCCAGTACCTGTTTCCAAAGCAACAGGTTTCCATTGCCTTGCTTTAGATACACAGAGAAGACAGTGAGTTGGCAGAGGTACTCATCACTAATTGTAGGTCAGAGAAGGTTTAGCCTGTTTGAAGTGACAAAGACTGAGGTTGCGTGGTCTGTGCATTTTATTAGCAGCAAGAAAATTACAGTTCATTGATTTGAACATATATACAATGGTCATGCTCTGGAACAGGCATTAGGTGACCCCAGTGGGGCAGAATGCTCCATTACAGAGCAGGACACAATATTCACATTATTATGGTAAAGCAGTGATAGAAAATTAAGAAGTTTGTTGGTTATGAGTCCCCACAGCAGTAAGGCTCTAATACAATACAATAGAATAGTCCAACATCACATCTCGTGATCCAGCCACATCTAACCTGTTGCAAGGTATGTAGTACTGTGCACCCTCACTAAGCTGTTCCTCTGCTTCAGAGACATCCAATATGCCTCCCTCTCCTGGTGCCGAGGATGCCATGCCACTTAAACTTTTCAGCTGAGGACACGAGGTCCTACAGTGACTCTGTGTACTAGACAAAATAATGCCTATATACACATGGTAACATTTTTCTATTCAGTATGTTTTTCGTTATTTTCACTATTGTTATTATTAATTATTATATTTTAATATTTAAACTATTTAGACTATTTATTTAGCTTATGTTTATTATTTATTAACTATAACAATAAACATATTATTTAGACAAGGAGATTGGCTCACTTTTTAAGTTTTTATGGTCCCAAGGATTCTTCCTTATTACATTTAGGGAGTTTTTTCCTTTCCAGTGTTACCCTATGCTTGCTCAATTTAGAATTTGCCTTAGATAATAAAAGCATAATATTAAAATGTAAAGCAGGTTTGAGACAATGCCTAATAGCAAAAATCACTATAGAAATAAATCTGACTTGACTTGTGCAAAGATCTTAAGCCACTATTACAGTAGATGTGTTGTTTTATGCTATAATGATCAAATGTAACATACAGTATCTCACAAAAGTATGTTCACACCTTACATTTTTGTAACTCCTTTTTATATATTTTCATAGGACAACACTATATGACGTGAGATATGAGTCGGTCTACAGCTTGTATAACAGTGTACATTTGCTGTGCCCTTAATATAACTCAACACACAGTTATTAATATGTAAACTGCTGGCAACGAAAGTAATTACACCCTTAAGTAAAAATTGCTAAAGTGTGCCCAGTTAGCCATTTCCCCTCCCTGGTATCATGTGACTTGTTAGTGTTAAAAGGTCTCAGGTGGGAATGGGGAGCAGGTGTGTTATATTTGGTGTTGTCACTTTCATACTGGTCACTGGAAGTTTAACATGGCACCTCATGGCAAAGAACTCTCTGAGGATCTGAAAAAAACTATTGTTGCTCTGCATAAAGATGGCCTATGCTATAAGAAGATTCTCTTCTTACTACAAACATACTGAAAGTGAGCTGCAGCGTGGTGGCCAAGACCATACAGCAGTTTAACAGAACATGTTGACCAAAGAAGTTAAGTGCACATGCTAACCATCATATCCAGAAGTTGGCACTTTAAAAGGCATATGAGTGTAGGACTGTTGCCAGTATTGCTACAGAGCTTAAAGGTTTCAGTGCTCAGACCACACGCCACACACTGCATGAAATTGTTGTGCATGGCTGTCATCCCAGAGGGAAGCCTCTTTTAAAGATGATGCACAATAAAGATCAGAAATAGTTTCCTAAAGACAAGCAGACTAAGGACATGGATTACTGGAACCATGTCCCATTGTGTTTTATCTAAGACCAATATAAACTCATTTGGTTATGGTGTCAAGAGTGTGTGGTGGCAACCAGGTGAGGAGTACAAAGATAAGTGTGTCTTGCCTACAGTCAAGCATGTTGATGGGAATGTCATGGTTTGGGGCTGCATGAGTAATGCCAGCTGTGGAAAGCTACAGTTCATTGAGGGAAGCGTGGATGTCAACATATACTGTCACATCCTGAAGCAGAGCATGATCCCTTTTCTTTAGAAACTGCAGCACAGGGTAGTATTCCAACATAAGGGTCTTTAAGTTCTACCACCTCCGTGATGTCGGCGAAGTGGAAGAGGATTCCAGTGGCACCTGTGAAGCTCTAGTCAACTCCATACCCAAGAGAGTGCTGGAAAATAATGGTGGCCACACAAAATGTTGACACTTTGGGCTCAATTTGGCCACTTTCACTTAGGGGTGTACCCACTTTTGTTGCCAGAGGTATAGACATTAATGGTTGTTGAGTTATTTTGAGGGTGTGTGTGTGTGTGTTTGTGTGTTTGTGTGTGTGTGTGTGTGTGTGTGTGTGTGTAAGAGAAAGAGAGAGACAGAGCCAAGGACAGAGAAAGGGGGCAAAGAGAGTTTCCAGGGATGCCACTCTCCTAAGAATTCAGTTTTTTTAAAGGGATCTCCCATAATTTGGATAATTTTAATATTGTCTATAAGCAATATTACTAAATATAAAAGTGAATTATTTGTTGAACCCAGGTCATGCACAGCACTCACTGATGCTGTGCTATTGCCAGTGAACAAATTGCCACATTTGCCTTAATCGATATTATCACAGTAAATAGCAAATTATATTTAAATCACCTCTTAATGAACACTATAAGGAAAGGGTTGACCTCCAACCAAACTGCCAATGAATAACCTTGCATGCCTACAGTCCTTTTGCACCGTCTGTCTGGGCATGCTGTTTATTGCTGTTACAAAAACAAAGCCAGATTGTGTAATTATCAATTCTAATTCAGGGAGATGGATGTTTCTGATGTACCATGTCATAGTAGTTAAAATGTGTTAAAGTCACATTCACTGAAAAGGTCAAACCTGTTCGGCCTTTGATTTCTTGTCGTTAGTAAACATTATACTCAAACTCTTCTGCAATGTACATAGTAACATCATATTACAACATACAAAACATTTATATTATGGCACACAAAACCATGTATTTGTAATTGTTTTATGCTCCTGTCTGTCTAGGGTTAAAGTTGATGTGAATGTATTATAAGAAATGTTGCAAAAAATGGACAAAGCACCAATTCATCACAGAGCACATGTACCCTACATGTACACGTGTTCCCTCGCCACGTCCGGCCTCGGTGCATCGCGGTTTTCAAAAAATATTAATGGAAAAAATATATTGCGGATTTTCGCTGTTTCCTGGGTTTATGCGGAACTTTTACTTAAAAAATCACAAAATTTATAAACAATATATAAAAATTATTTATTCTAACAATAAAGGAATGTTATAAATCATAAAATATTTACATTCCTTAGAGTGATTCCATTTATAGCTCTGTCTTGATGCATAATCTCACTACAGGTCCTAAAGTGGGTAGTAACATCATTACCACTCACACACAAAGACAGGGATATATTAAGTTTGATGATAATGTGTTTAAGCATAGTTGTCAGGATACTTTGGTACAGGTTGTTCAGGAAAAGAAAAGTCACTCTGACGTTAATAAGGGTTCTGTATTTATGGCTCTGTCTTTAATTGTCAGGTTAGTACCACCGATGTTTACCGTTTTCCTGGTGCATGTGCTGAAGGTAAATACGCAGATGACTTTAATTAGGATGAAAGTATGTACAGTCTATTTTTGTCCATGCAGGTACTAACAACGTAATTTTCAGACATTCTGAAGTTTCGAAAGTACACTTTAAAACATTAGAAAAGGCTGTTATAAGAAAAGAAAATAAAAAAAAGATCTCCTTTATGACTGTAGTTTCTCTTGATCAAATATGTAAAATCTGTACTGTTTCTAAGTCTCACAGTCTCTCTGTCCTGAGGAAAATGACTACAGCAATCTCCCGTATTCACATTTCATACTGCATACATAACACACGTACATAAAGTTACATTTTTTTTTCTTTTGTCTTTAATCATCACTCGATACATCTTCAAACCTAGAGGAAAACCTAAGGCAGCTCACGTTGCTCAGAGGTAAGCTCTGGTTGTTGGAATAGTATTTCCTAAGATCTTTGGTTCAAACCTCATGCTGACCTTGTAATCAATGAACTTATCTAGGAATACTGAATTATGGCTACTATAATTTACATTTTTTGATAATAAACTATATTTGTCTAATTCTCTTAAGGAAATTTAGGAGAATGCGCTGTGACAGTTGAAACATGAATAAAACTTAACCAGAGATCTATAGCTGTGTAAGAGTAACCATCAAGAATTAAAATATTCTAAAGTATTTCTAAATATACAACAAATATAGAGTTTTAAAGTTAATCCAGGTTAAAATATGAATGGTTTATAAGGACACTAATTGATTTATATGTAAGGCACTTTCGGCCACTTAAAAGGGTTGTATGAATATATAATCAGAATAGAATAACAGCAACTACACTATTAATAGTAAAAATAATAGTAACACTAACATCATAAAGCTTGACAGATATTCTAAAACGCCTTAAAATCACTAATCTCATTATAATGTATATCAGTTCAACTCTTCCCCCTACACCTCTAGTAGCTCATTTTTGAAAGTTCTGATACGAAGCTGATCTCTGTTTTACTCTCACTTTCCTCTATTATCTCAGTTTCCCCTAACTCTAGAATTAGAGTGACATGAAAGTGTCGACCTTAGATCAGCGAAAGCTAATCTCTTGGACCAGACTTTGTTGTGCCTGGGAGTTTTCACAGACACATACACACACTAAAAACGCAAGCTTTTGAGAATGGAATCAAGATTGGGTTTTAGGTTCTGTATCAGCCAGAGAAAAAATGCATTAATGCTGTTAGCAGTGCAATATGAGAACCTTTTTTTTCAGTTCAAGTGCTGAGTTTTTAAAGATGGCTTGTACAATTTGGGTCAGGATTATGTTATCTAATCAGGATTATATTATCTATTTTTTGTGTGCAATATGAAGTGGATGTTATTCACTTTACACAGAATAGAGAGTGTCCAGTTTGGTTGTCTGCTTAATTTTTGCTCCATTGTTTGATCAATACAGTGAGATGATAGTCTCTTCATTTGCATTGTACAAAAAGTGAAAAACCTGCAAGTTACTTGTGAATGTTTTAGTCTTGTTACTTAATTGAATTAACATGATATTGAAAAAAATACAGGCAGTCCCAGATTTACAACTTTCTGATATTCGACAAATACAATCTGACAAACCATAATATACTGTATATACCGAATCATAGTCTAGACTACCTTCAACATGCTTAAAACATTAACCTAATCTACAGTCGGGCAAAATCGTTACCACAAAGCTTATTGTATATTAAAGTATTGAATATTTCTGTTAGGGTTCCTACCTTCCCCCGGTGCATTCGGCCATCCTCGCCGGTCGCCATTACAGAGCCATTGGTGGGGCGGTCTATATCCACTATCTTAATTATGTCCTGATCCCAAACAGCTGCTTCACGTCCTATAAAGGCGTGGT
>JAUZSU010119836.1:0-18553 GCA_034780255.1 Parotocinclus maculicauda
GCATCAGAAAGGTTATAGGCTTATATAAAATGTTTATGTGGGATTACCATTATTTTTATTCCCGACTCTCGGTCACTTGATGAATCATCGATCTACACACATTTCTGTCCTTTCGGCAGGATAGTGAAGTAGTTTCTCCACCCCTCCTAATTTTTCCTGGCTTGGGACCGGCGTGCAGCTGTTTCCAGTTACATGGGTGGGGTGTTTTGCATACACAAGTCAATGACAATTTGGAGACGCCAATTAACCTAACATGAATGTCTTTGGACTATGGGAGGAAACCGGAGTACCCGGAGTAAACTCACGCAGACACGGGGAGGACATGCAGACTCCATAAAAAGTTTATAGGTTTATATAAAAGGTTTTTTTTTATTGAAAGTGATAAAATCGTGAACTCAGTATCATGAATCAAATCATGAGCAGAGTACATCATTATGCCCTTAGGTGTAATACACGTAACATAAGCAGGTTCTATATGAGTATGCAGTATAAATAGAATAGTGTACTTCTAGATAAGTGAATACAAGCTTGTCATAATGCTGTCACAAAACACACCCTTCTCTTTTTAGCTACCAATATGGCCCTACTTGCAGAGGAGGTGTGTGGCTCCAGAGTTCAAAGGCTATCTGGTGGCATGATGGGGGATAACGCTGCATTCATCCTAAAGCATCTTACAGAAGGACAGCCGATCTTAATACCGTATCCTGACTTGAATGTGCATTCACTTTATGACTGACTGCTTAATATAGTGCTGAGAATGGTTGAACTGATCTACCGTGTCCTAAATTCTTTTAATCTGCTCATCATGGATTAAAAACAGCAATGATGGACAGTTTTCAGTGACACTGAGGTGGTTATAAACTTCAGCATCACAGCTGCGTCTGAATCACTCAGTCATGTGTGCCCACACTTATCATTATCACACCAGGTCCTGTCCTTCTGTCTCTCTGTTTTGCAGTGACTTGTGTTCCACCTCATCTAGTTAGAAATATTGCCTTTAGGGGGCTGGTTCTGTAGGAGTGTAAACGGAACTGGGCTACACAGTCATAGCAAATGTTTAATTTTAATTTAAAACCATTTCTTTTGATCTATTTCTGTTTATTTAGTGTTTGCTATTCCAAATCAGGATTGTGTTTAGATTGTGTATAAAATAACTTCTTTTCCCCAGTCCTTAAGAAAAGATTTATACTCATGTATTTTAGTATTTACCTTAATCTGTTTAACAGGTATGATGAGGATTTTAACCATGAGCCCTGTCTACGCAATGGTCACAAAGCACATTGGGCTGTGGCTTCAGGTCAGTCTTGGTTTCCTAAACTCTCTATACTGAAAATACAGTACATGAATGCATTTTTGTTTCTTGCCCCTGTGGAGGACTAGTAGGTAGTGGCACTCGAATAAAGCATAAAGAAGTCTTTTAACGCTTCTGTGGTTCATTTGAGCGAGGCTTATTTCTTAAAGAGTACATGGCACAGAGCAAGGTTTGATTAGAGACTTAAAAGGAGATAATCCATTTTGGTGTTGTAGTCAAGCATCAGGATATTGAACCTATAGGCACATAGGGAGCTGGTGGAGAGAACACTGCAGTGGGGTGACATGATAAAATGTGGGTAAACTGAAGATCAGATGTGATGCTGCATTCTGAATCAATTGCAGGGGTCTGATTGTACACATGGGTCAGCCAGAAGAGTGTTGTATGTAGTCTTGATGTAGCAAAAGACTGGACAATGACCTGAGTTACTTCTCCGGAAAGGACTTCTCTAGTACTCCTGATGTTGCAGAGGAGACTGGCAATATAAGCAGAGAAGCTCTGTTCTGGTTATTAAAGATTATTATTGAATGGGGTTGAAGTTGGGTCAGATCAGTCAGTAAGTTTCTTCCAAAACTCACTAAACAATTTGTTAATGACGCTTCCTTTGTACATAAGAAATTGGGATGCTGAAACTGAAAATAACTTTTCTCAGAAAAGCTATTACTGAAACAAACTCATCAAATAAAGCCCCATATCACGTTCAACAAGCAATTTTAATGTTGCCTACAGAGGCGTTTTTGTTGGTTTTTTTGGGCAGTTTTTACACTAGCCAAGCTTCCGTAATTATTGTTCTGTGGTACACTGAATCATCAGTTTGGAAAAAGGGTTTTGCACTTCTTCTTTGGAAACCTTCAGTTTGACACTGACACTCTTTGCTATTTAACTTTTTAAGTATTTCCCACTGCGACAATGAGACTTAGTATAAAAAAAACTTTGCTAAATGCCTGAAGCATGGCCTTAAAAAAAACTGCTCACAAAAATTTGGGGATATTACAAACTGAATGTGAAGAGGATTCCACAAGAACTGCTGGTCAATCTGATCCTGTCCATGCTCCATCACTGTCAGACCCTACTGAACACCCAACGTGGTCCTCTCGTCCAGTTTAACATGCTTTTGTTCACCCCTATTAACTGCCAAAACATTTTTCTGAACATTTTTTACTTTATTTCTGTTCGCCTACATCCCATCCCATCAGTAGGCGAGTTAAAGCACCCGATCCCCAAATAAAGATCATGGTTTTTAATGGGTTAATGTGTCACTTGCTACTCAAGCACAAACATTTAGTTTGTATCTCATTTGCAAAACCAGCCTAAACTTTTCAGTCATGTTATGTTGATTATATAATTTGTAATGAAAAACATTGTATTAAATTAAGAAATAATACAAAAATAGAAGCATTTACACTAGTGGTCGTGACTTTCGGACACGACTGTAATTTATCACAGTTTTAATATTATTTCATCATATTGTCTGTGCTCTTTCTTAGTCAATGCAGAAGTTCTTAGACAGGACCTTCCAAAACATTTATTGTGATATTGATATTGAATATTGATATTATTTAAACCCTGGATGCATGGCAAGCAGAATAAATGCTGCATATTTATCATTTTTTTAGGTATTTTACTTGGCTTGGCACAGGGGAGTATCAACCCTGAAGAGTTCTCCACTGATGCTGCCCTGCCATGGCTTCATTTTTCTCAACGTGGTGCTCCTGCAAACTGGTTGAAGAACGCAGTGGAGTCCTATATCTTGGCCAAACAGGGCAAGAGTCTCCGCTATCAGTTGTGGAAGTTAGATACAGTGGCACAGAGCAATTCCCAGCTGAGAGAAATGCATCATCAGAGGGCTGGAGATGGATCTCTCTATGTGCTTCCCCCTGGTGGGGTGGAGGAGGGACTAGCAGGCCAAGTGGTTCTGCTCTATGCATGAGAAACAGACAAAACAAGTGCCAGATCATCCAAAACACAATCTGCATTTTACCAGTTGTGCTGAATGTTTGGTGAGCTTATAGCCAGTAATTTTTTATGTCGCTTTGTAAACCAGTAATTGCCTTTTGATCCACTAGGTGGCCTTATGCCAATTATACTCAAGAAGCTGCAGCTGTTCTGGGAAATGTATAAGGAATTTCCTGAAACTACTCTGACTCAGAAAGAGAGAGCCTGGAAAATTTCCTCTGGATTTTTTTCCCATAAGTGGAAAAAAAAAGAAGAACAAAATGGTTTGGTCTCGCAAAAGAAAATTGGATCTTTTTATTTATGTGTGTTTGTATACATTTGTTGTCAGGCACTTACAAACATGCTTTGTTCGAGCAGGCTATAATAAGAAAGTGAATAAATAACATCTCTGCTGTCTCATCATAGACTGTAGACTCATCTGTAGACTGCCAACTGTGATGATTTTCTGGCATTTCCCCATATTACGGTACATGGGTGTGGAGGTCAGGGTGTGGTGTGCTCAGTTCGCTCAAAAAGGGATTAGTCTATCAAAATAGACATACGTTACATCAGTCCAGTGCAAATATTCTCAAGGACCTGTTAGTACATCAGGTTTACATATGTAAATATAAATGTGATGATTTTGACTCGCCCCTGGACGCTCAGTTTAAGTCTTAATTCTAAACCCCGTTTTGATTGACAGCTATTTTGAGATAAACACTATAACTTAATCATTGGGAGCTCAAGGCCATCGCGGATTTTGCAAGTAAAGTCAAAAGACAAACCCGTTTCTGTATTTGCTTGGCAAAATTACTTGACCATTTCCATTGTACATTTCTTACACTGTAAATAAAACTTGCACTCATAGTATTTCCTTGTTTTAGTTTAACATAATTTCAACATTTCCGTTATCGAGTTTAATATTATTTTGTAAGTTTGTTGTTGGACAGTGCAAGGCCTCAGCTGTACAAACTGTTATCATTAGTGGCAACAATTGGAGCTACATCTGCTGGTGTAGAAGAGATTTTCTCCTGTTTAAAAAGGCTTAAGTTACACCCACAACACAATGGGCCAAGGCCGTCTAAGCAGCCTAGCTCTGCTGGCCATTAAGAGGACACTGGCCAAGTCCCTGGAAAAGACACCTACTTGGTATGATAGGGTCACAGACAATTTCCTTGAAAAGGAACGGAGAGCAGAATTTATGTATAAATAAATTGACAAATGTTATGATGTAAGCTGATGAGCTTTCCATCTTTGAAAGACCAGAAGCCACCACTGCAACTGAGGTATGCCAAGCTGATTCACTTTAATACAAACTTCAACTAAAAGCATCAATGAAATGCCATAGCCTCTCCGAGTGTTGTTACTCACCATGTCCATCGCACAGACAAGTCATCACACAAAATGATCATTCCCTGGCCCCGTTATAGCGTACATGCTCACCTGCATGCTGTGAATTCCTAGATAAGCTGAGGACCTCCTCACTGACTTTGACCAGGATAGTTAAAAATTAAAAACTTGACTTATGGGAATAAACATTCGTCAACTTAATGAAATGACACATTAACTATGTTTATCAACGTAAACTAGGTAATGGTCATAAAGAGTTATGAATCTGAAAATTTTCATGTCCACACAGGGCAATAATTAAGAATTTTAAAATCATCTTCAAACTTTGATGGGATATATATCACAAATACAAAATACCAGTTGGAGGAGGATTTAAAATGGAAATATGAATTCACACAGAGATAACTGCTCCATATTTAGATCTTTCAGCAGAACAATGATCCAAAACCCTCACTGAAGTTCACACAAAACTGGTTCAATTATCACTCACTCAAGTGTTTGACTTGGGGATTCCAGTCATGCCTAAATACATATAATAAACAGCTAACTCAAATCACAGTCATTTTATTGAGGGCTGCCTGGTTCAGAAAACTTGGGATTCAACAAGCTGTTTAGATTAGTCTCTCTTTTCTGTATCACAGGCCTGTGTGTTAGTATGATCTCATCAGAGTAGAGAAAGGGTGAATAATATTGGACTGCAAGATATACAAAATGTATATTATAACATTCACTCATTTTGGTAGCACAGTTTGGTGTAGTGTGCAATGCTGAATGCAGTTTATTATACTAACATTTACTGACTAGCAATTTTAAGGCAGCTTGACAAATTTTTTGGCTAGCCACATATAATCATTTTTGGGGTAACACAAGGTAACATGATTACATTTTTCTGTAACAAGGTAAATTCTGTCACATTATAAACAAACAAAAAAACGTTACTTGTGTTACTCAAATATTATTTTTAATACTCTAAGCATAAAACATTTCCCACACTGATTTATGCATAGCTTATCTTGTGACTGCAGAAGTATTGAGCGATTATTCTGCCCCAAATGGCTCTTATTTTCATTCAGCCTCTAATTTTGATAATAATTATGGTTGGTTAAAAAAATGTAATGTGAAAACATGACACAGTTACATGTGAATTAAGCATTTTACTTAAAAGGTAACTTAAAATATAACAGAGTATAGTGAAATTACTTGAAGTGAAACTACATGTTTAATGTTGCTTCTACTGCTACATATGTTCCTAAATAAACTGTCTATCAACTTTGTACTTTTAAGGGTTGTTTGTATATTTGACTCCAGTACATTTTGAATATATTTTAGAATGTAAAAGTAGAGTAATGAGGTTACATGTAAGTAGATAACCAGGAAGTAATTACTAAAGTATTCCCATTCAAATTTTAGTTATTAATGAGGGAATGTTATCAGTAATGTATTATTTTTTTAAATAACTACCAAACACTTTATAAAATCTACCAAAAGCCCATATTAGACCAATAAACCAAAGGCATTCTTTAACTAGCAATGGCATCAGTTACTTTGCCATACACAAAATGAACGTCATTAATTAAAAAATATATATTTTTATTGTTAATGTGTTCTTCATTTCTCATCCATGGCAGATTAACATCCACTTTGTTGATAAATTGCATAATCAAGTTTGTATTTAAAACCCTTATTTTTTTTATGCACAGTTGTGCCCCTACGACTGATTGGCTAGCAGAGGGGTATACCCCTCAATTCTTTGTGCCCTGTAGCAATTAGTAGTATAGAAATGAAAGAGAAGAAGCAAATAACCACCTGCCTCTGACAAAGCTGCAAACTATGAAAAGTATTTTGAAAGAATTATGCTGCATGTTTCTTTGGTTGTTAAGCACTAGCCTAAAACTATAGAAACTTAAACCTCAAAAACCGGTTGTTCTAAAAAGTGCTAAGTAAAAAATCCAGTGTTGACAAAGTGATTGTGCAAATGACTAAATACAGTCTGGTAAAACTTCCTGGTTATAGATGTGCAAGTTTAACAAGTAAGTAATAGCAAGTAAAGTAAATGTAAAGTAAGTAATACCAATTATGAAGACTCTTTCTAGTTGAGTAACGGAAAACTTTACTTTAAGTCAGCCAGTAGTCACAGGTCATTGAGCAACTGCTGTTTTGAAAGCAGGAACATGCAGTGGAACATATGTTGTCATTACTCACAGTCCTATTTGGCCTATTTTAACCTATTAGCAGTGTATCCAAATAATGTACTAAAGGAAAGAGTACAATATGGTTAAACTCCATAAATAGGCACACTTTTGATACAATTTGTAAAATCTTTAAAATACACTGTTCAAAAAATTAGGAAATATTTAATAATGGGATATTTCATTTTGAATTATTCTCTAATTTTTGTGAGCAGTACGTGTCAATCCCAGGGCGGAGCGGGTGCTTTCTGTCGCGTGTTTGCATGTCCTCCCCTGGATGGGTTTACTCCAGGTACTCCGGTTTCCTCCCAAAGAAATGCACATTAGGTTAATTGATTACTCTAAATTGGCAATGACTTGTGTATCTATCTATCTATCTATCTATCTATCTATCTATCTGTAAATAGACTTAAGATGAACTTGTGTATAGATATAACCTTGTGAGTCACTGAGATGGCCACTGATGCTGATAGCGATGTTAAAGAAGTCAAATAAACAAACAAAACAAAAACATGGACTATATAGCCAAATGTTAATAGACACTACAATAATAATGCAAAAACCATGAGTATTAGTGTTACAGATGTCAGATTATGTTAGGTCAGGGCTCTGTGCAAGTTAGCCAAATTCTCTTTCAAGCTTTTTTTTTTTTTGGGAGGGCTGGGGCAAGTTGATGAACCGACATGTCGGGGACATGAAAACCTATAAAAGGCTTATTTAGAAAGTTGCTAAGATTAGCAGGAAGATAGACAGAAATGTCATTAATGTTCTATAGTACATAAAGGCGTTTTTTGTAATTTTTAGTTTTTTTAAGCAGGACATGTTCCCAGGGATAGATTTTGAACTGGCAAATTCTTTAGATTTCTGCAGGCGTTTCAATTGCTTGTCATGGACCATTGTGCTCCTGGTGTGTTACTTGTCTTCCTATGAACTGATGAACACGGAAGTCTTCAAAAAAACTTTTTAATTTTGCTCCCTTGCACATGAATGTCAGCCTATACCATTTGAACTATGCTGCTGGCATGGCACTGGTTTCCCATGTCCCTACCCAGAATTAAGAGGATAAGAACATGAATTAAATGAATAAAGGGGTCGGAAAACCAGACCATATTCTTTCTATATGCATATGATGAGGAGCAGATTTAATGCAGCAGTTAAGATAGGGGAACACGTCTACAAAATAGTTGAAATAATACATACTATACTATACTATAATTCTAGGTTGAGGATTAAAAACAAAACAAAACACATAACCCCCCTTATAATTACTCATACAACTAAATCTAAAGTTAATTTGTATGAAACAAAACCATTTGGTTTAATCTGTTATTAAACAAATGGTGATATAATAAGGAGAGTTCTTATAGTTCTTAAAATTCCAGTTTATTATACTGACATTACAGAAAAAAGGAAACAAAAATATTAAAGAATGCAATCTGTAAACACAGTCAAATTTAAGTAAATGTGTTAGATTGTACATTTTGGGAATACACCGTTTACAAAAATTAGGGGATGCTGCAAAATGAAATATCCCCTAATTTTTGTAAGCAGTGTACAGTAGGTTTATATAATTACAGCTGTAATACTGTCTTGGAATGCTGACTGACAATCAAGTTATATCATTCAGAGCAGGTAATCACGGAGTTTATACTCATACATTTGGATATAAAGGGTTTTCTACAGACGTTTTCTGTTTATTACAAGTCAGATGATTCTATTAAAATGCAGACAAAATGGATTAGGCTCCTCTTTTTTCCAGTTCAAAGCAACTCAAACCAGTCTAGTATAGGAAATACTGTGCCAAGTCTGTGGGAATATTTAGTGCAATAGATCAGCTGACTCTATATAGTAATAAAACAATAACAACGCCAGCACTTATGTGGTGAAAAATATACTGCTCACAAAAATTAGGGGATACTTCAAAATGAACTATCCCATAATGAAATATCCCCTAATTTTCATGAGCAGTGTAAGGGGTAAAAAATCCCAACAAACATAGGTTTAACTGAGAAGTTACCATTACAGTATATTACAGTATTTCCTTGCTTAAAAACATAACATGGTTCGAGAATCGACCAGCATTTTTATCATTTGGGAAGAGGGGTACACATTTACATTTATGTCATTTAGCAGACGCCCTTATCCAGAGCGACTTACAAGTCATACATTGTTACAATCTAAGCAATGGTGGGTTAAGGGTCTTGCTCAAGGACCAAACTGTGGCAGCTTGGCAGAGGCGGGATTTGAACCCTGGACCTTCTGCGCCAGAGTCCAGCACCTTAACCGCTAGGCTACCACAGTCTGAGTAAACAACAAGTCTTCTTAAAACTCATTTTTTAAGAGACAGTTGATGGATAACCCAATAACAAAATGACATAAAAATGTAGTTTCCTCTGTTGCAGAGCCATGACAATGATAATAGACAGGTCTTTCCTCAACTGGACATGGTGAATGACACAAAATTGAGTCACCGTGATGGGCTAGCGAATTGCTATCTGAATAAATTAACTTTAAGTCTTATACAGCAGATTATTTTCTTCCCAGTACAGAAAAGTCTGTGGAAGTTGTGTACTGGATCTACTATACACTGCTTTTTAAACTACATTCCGAAGATAAAAGCTTTGATAAATTCATCTGACTTTTGTTGTATGGGGCCTCACCTTAACCACTGCAGAAGTTAGGGTTCAGTTACTACAAGGCTTCTGGTAGCCTGTTAATCATGATGGCATGATTTGTCTCAACATTACATTAAAACATTCCATTATAAAACACCTTCAGCACCTTTATCTTCATGATAGGATCCATGCCGATGTACACCTAACAGATCAGACATATATGTTTTAAAATACTCCACTGGAGCACAGTGCTGATTAGAAAAACAAGAATCAGGTCAGTCAACATGTTCCCGGATAGGGTAATGTTGTTCCTGGATCCTAGAAGAAAAAATGTTTTCTCAGATCTTACACTGGTAGAAAAGGAAGCTCGATTTGTATCTTATTGATGGACCGTAAACGAAATGTTTGAAACATCGCCATGAAGGTTTGTTATGGTATAATAAAAAGAGAAACAAAAACAAAAAAAACAAAGGGCAATTAAATATTAACAAGAAATACTGCTAACACCACTCATATCTAATGAGCACTGCTTCAGAGAAGTGTCTTTCCGTTGTTATTGTTCCTGGCTCCAATCTTTTAACACAGATCTCATACTGAATAACAGGCTTGATACTGGTCATAAATGCTTAAATCAGTCCTCTACTGGATTTGATACTTTTACAATATTTTCAAATTTTCCAGTGTTAACACATACTGTGATCTAGTATAAAACGCACATTAGACATAAATATTCAATATTAATATTAGGATCACACAAAGTGAAAGATATGAGTGCAACTACTACAGATTATATCTGTTTGCATCAAACACCCAGTTCACCCTGAAAATCCTGAAAAAAGGCTTACCTCAAAACAAATAAATTAGCCATTCCATTTTAAGCTCTCTTTTTTCCTCCCTGACAATCAAGAAGCATTACAAATAAAGAATTATGTCCCCTAAAAAACTAACTAGCTAACTGCATTCTAAGGTGTTTAAAGTACCACCATTTGAAAACCCAACAACAATCCAAAGTCCACACCAAAATGGACCATCAAGGGGGGAAAAAATGACTAAAATGGCTTCAGGAAACAGACCTCAAATCTTCCCACTAAACTGTGCCATTGTGTCGAATTTGGTATGGGTGGGTGCTCAAGGACATGTAGTTGCCAACATGCGGGCAATACAGTGACTTTATATTAAATAATTTTATTTTCTTGCAAGTAAGACTGGCAGCACAGATCAGTTTGTGAACCTAGTACAGACTCCGCTCTGGTTTCCTCCCACAGTCCAAAGCCATGTGTGTTAGGTTAATTGATTACTCTAAATTGCCACTGACTTACGTGTGTATAAAACTAGTTCTGCTGTAACCTTGTGTGTGACTCTGAAAATGGCCACTGATGCCGAATAGTGATGTTAAGCAAACCAAATAAACAGACAAACGTTAATGGAACCAATATCTGGCATGAGCTGATACTCAGCGCTCCAATTTGGCAATTTACAAATGTAAACAATTTAAGGAAGAGGACATAATTTTAAACATCAAAAATAACACAGAGAACAGTAGT
This sequence comes from Parotocinclus maculicauda, assembly GCA_034780255.1. Taxonomy (NCBI): domain Eukaryota; kingdom Metazoa; phylum Chordata; class Actinopteri; order Siluriformes; family Loricariidae; genus Parotocinclus; species Parotocinclus maculicauda. The sequence goes on from JAUZSU010119836.1 coordinate 10,946, forward strand.
AATTAATAAGATTAAAATAAGCTGTTATTTTGAGTAATAATGGGGTTGAAGTACTAGTCTGAGAATGAATATAGGAATATCTCTATAACACCATACAGGCCAGCTCTATTATTGCTTTGTTTAAACATAAACTGATTAAAGGGTAAAAAAAAAACCCCCAAAAAAACCAGATGCATCTTTAGTTAAGCCTTTGAAAAGGAGGCAGTAAAACTAAGAGGATTGTATAGAAAAAAATAAGAATAAAAATTAGTCCATTTACAATACTATAAAATAAGATGGAAAGTGTTTCCAGTCTTTTAGTGTTATCTGCATATTGGTTTGTTTTAAAGTCTCAAAACTAAAATTATTTCCCAAAGACACCTCTCAGAAATGGACGCATGACTTTTCTGCTTCATCCACATACAGGATTTGCATATACATTCCTGTTATCTGTGTCTCAGTTTGCAGGCAGAAACATGTACACTGTTTCTTTTCACTCATGCCATTTGTCTCACTCATGTGACAGAGCCATGAGAAAAGCCTTTCTGCTTGGACTGTACATTTTTTCGAATCGAACTTCTCCCTTAATCCACTGAAGGAAATATTATCCCATCCTTCATGAGTGAGGATATGCTTTGTCAAAAAGCATGGAGCTCAAGATCTCGATCAGGTTGTCCAGGCCCGAAAGGTAGCCATCCTCGCGGTTTCCCTCTGTCCATGGTGTGCGATGGTCCAGGCTCTGGTTTGGAGGCAAAGGCACGGTCTTTCCAAAATCAATCATCCACACTCGTGCCTGGCCTGATGCATCGTGCACAAACAGCAAAGAACTTCCCACCACCTGCAGAAAAAAAAAGTATATTAATTAAAAAAATATATATATACAATCACGTTTCACCACTCTCACAACAAAGCCTATCATTTTAAATACATGTTTTAAATATCTACCACCAGGCAAAATGGGAACAGAACACTTATATTTGAGTTCTTTCTAAGAAAGCTGGAAGTTATGCACATATACTAAGAGTGTATAAACATAAACAAGTTACAAGTGTGTGCAAGTGTGAGACTATGGCTCACCTCATGTGTCCGAAAGAACTCTGATGTCTCCAGCTCTCTGCGCAATTCCTCTAACCTCTGTAGATAACTTCCCTATTACAGGAGAACAAAGTATTACCTAAACAGAACTGTCTACCTTTATACTGCATTCTGAAGTTTTAAAGTAAATCAGCATTCACTTTAGATTTCTGTGTACGTAACAGCTCTGTAATCCCTATCCATAGACATCAAAAGCTGTCAGTGTTCTTTTGTATATTTGTACAAATATTGTACTTGTTCTTATTAAATACATACTTTTTAATCAGTTCATTAATATTCCATATTTACATAATCCTAGGCTATGGGATGCCGGGGCATATCGGTCAGAACCGTTTTATTATTTAGGGATGCCAGCTCACCTGCAAACTTTAAAAAAAATAAAATCTGCACTTTATTTTAAAATGTTATAAAAAACTAAGTGAGCTTAAATAAATGAAAAATTGTGTGATGGTTACTCAAATCATAAAGGTGAAGTCCATACTGAGTAGTAACACTCACTACCTACTTCCAAACTGCCTTTGGAAGTCATCAGCACAAGACTGGTTTATTGGGAACTTCAGGGATTATTTCTAAACAAATACACAAGCCTAATGCTACCATTAGGTCTGTAACAATTAGTACATAATCGTCTCATCGCAATTATCTAAAATAATCACAATTAATAGAAATTATCACCATTATGTATTATCCACAATTGCTAGATCTCTGCAACATGCAGAAATTGAGTGTACTGGGTGAGTAAATGCATTTATTGAGATGTCATGGGCTTAACAAAAATAAAAGTTTGAACATTTACCTTGGTGCTGTAATATTTTTAGAGGGTAGCATTGAGTAATGTTGGTGTTAGTTAATTATATATTTTTGGCATGTATGCTACCAGATTTTCCATTACATCCATTTCCATTACAGCTGCGTTGTTTAATGTTGTACCAATCTACGGCTGTTTGCTTTATTGGCTGAGGTCTTAAAATTATAATAGGAATTAAAACCCGACTTTTAATGTGGCCACACCCAAAATGGCAAGGACACTGTACTGAGCTGCCAGACATAAGATAATACATTATACTTTACCAAACCCAACTCTAATTACCAAATTTTAATTAATACTTATTAAAAAAAATCCTATTCCAGTATTTATGATCTTATTTTCTTCAATAGACAGGGTAACTGTGCATTAATGTAATTTCCAGAATTATTGTGCATTTTAAAAAAATTCAAAAAGGTCCCACAAAGAGGTATGCATTTACGCATCATTTAAAGGCAGTTTTCTTGTGAAAATACTGTTTATATTTACATGACAGTAGAATAAAGAGACTATTATGTCTGCTCAACGTCCATTTTGGTCAAAGTCCTGCTTCACAGAACGTACATGAAAATTTCAATGCTGACTGTGGGCCAGGCCTTATAAATCAACTACAAACTAGATAGAGTAGACATACCAGGATCGGTAGTTTTCCATCCACAAAGTCCTCAAAGACCTTCTTAACCTGGTCTTTATGCTTAGTCCTTTTAAAGTTGGTGTTGCAAGTACCGTCTGCTTTCTGCATAAGAGACAGAGAGAAAGTAGGTTAGACACATCGAAAGACATTGTTTTCTACAGGAAAATGAGATCATTAAACCACAGGAAACACAAGAGCACAATGACAGTGAACAGCAGTCATAGAATTAGATTTGCCATTTTGATTGCCAATTTTCAAATTTACCATCCCAATCATCCACTTTCCATTTCATCCACTTTGTAAAAAGAGAAGTGTAAAAAGTGAACCACAGTACAGAGATAGATACATTGTCATCCACAGACTAAGGGGCATAGTTAGTGTGCATTGTATTTGATATTCATGTTCAGTCTGTCCTGCCTTGTATTAATGGTTTCAGGCTGGTGGTTTGATGGAATGGTGTGGAGAACATTTTCTTGTCACACACAGTTAAACAAACAAACACACAAACAAACCAGTGTGTCTTGCAGTTACTTTGACATTTATTTCATTTATTAAAAAAAAAAAAAAAAGTTAAACTATAATCAACAGGTGCGGTGCTCATGAAAGGCTGAGTCTTTGAGGGGTTTTTATTTAACGTTACTAAATAAAATCAATGACCATTTCAGCGACGCACAAAAGGTGACATCTATGCACAAGGTTACATCAAAACTAGTATATACAGTATATGTACTCATGTCTGGCCAATGTAGCGTAATCAAATTATTAAGAGTATGTCTTTGGACTGTGGGAGTACTGGAGTAAGGGAGTATACCCACACATTTAGACACAGATAAAAAGAACCATCCAGTTTAAAAGTCCAAAAGCCAGGGTTTTTTATAGAATAGGGCCGTGCCAATGCTCTTGGCAAAGGTCATTAACACTTTTGTGGTGGCAGCATTAATGCGAAAAGTAACATACACTGCCTTTAAGATGAAGTCCATGCATTTTTCCCATAACGCAATGCAAAGCCACATTCGGCACACATAACATTCATTCATTTACATTAATGTAATTTAGCAGACGCCCTTTTTCAGAGCTTCCAATTCAAGCAATTGTGGGTTAAGGGCCTTGCTCAGGGACTAAACTGTGGCAGAGGTGGGATTTGAACCCTGGACCTTCTGGTCCATAGTCCACTACCTTAACCACTAGACCACCACAGCCCCACAACATAACAACAAAAAGAGTGTATGGGTACTGCACTGGCTTGCCTGCTGTCCTGACCTGCCCCAATGGAAAACGTACAGGGAAATTTGTAATGAACATGTGACAACGACCCCGTTGCACATCTTAAGACATGTCTGCAGGAAGAATGGGACAAAATAACTCCAGAAACACTAAATTTCTTGGTGTGTTAATTATTGTGATATGAATAGCAACATTATCACTTTGTAATGTTGCCGTCCCTACTTTTTGGGTACTGTGTTGCAGGCCTGACATTCAGGAATAAATACATACTCTACAACAAATAACCTTAAATGTAATGTAATAATAATTGTAATGAAATAAAAGCAAATTATACAGTCCACCATTATTTAGGGATTATTTAAGAAATGTCTCACCCTGATGCCCTCGATACGAAAGCCGAGTGTGGCTGTGGAACTCAGTGTTTCTCTCCACTGCATATACCGTGGCTTTAACACAGCCTGCTGTGCTCTCTCTTCATCACTTGGTGCATCTGGGTCCACTGCAACCATCTTTTCATACATGTCCCTTCTCAACTTGGGTCGTTCTCGAGCTTTTACCAGTTCCTCCTCCAAATATGTTCTAGGTTAAGGGAGAGGAGAGAGAGAAAGAAATAATTAGAGAGGTAAAAAAAAAAAACAATTGTTCCTGGTCAGGGTCACAAAAAATGATCTCTCGAACTGGTCCCTACTCCCTAAGACACACTTGGACAATCATTTCTGCATGTGTGACACTGGACCCAGTTAGACAGCAGAAAACAAATGTTTCATTGCTTTATTTAAATATTTATCTATATCCACTGCCTCTCACCTGCTGCCCATCTTGCAGTCCATGACTGATGGAGAGTTGAAGTCAGCCAGCAGGTCATCCATCAAGTTAAATTCCTGATCGTCTCGGTGCACAACACCATAGTAGCCAGGAACAAAGGGTCTGAGTGAATCACCCATCAGTTTCTGAAGGCACTGCTGCTCACAATCACAGTATTTCTTCAAAAGCTTGCCATACTCGCCTGCCTGGAAGTTGTCTACATGAGCGAGCATGAAACATGTTAATAATCAGCAACACAAAATGCCACTTAATATGCAATGCATGTTTTTTATTCACAGTGACAGAAAAAAATGTTCAGCATCTCATCTCGTTGGTCTAACCCCCTGAGTTAAGTGACTGGCTATGAAGACAAGAATTAAAGAGTCAAAAGTTACAGGACACCCTTTTCAGAAACGTAAAGAAAAATTACATGTATGAATACCCCAGCAAGTAATTGAAAGCCACAATATTGGATCAAGTGCTGGCTTTTCCAATGGGAAGGTGGTCATGCAGCCTATCAAAGAGGACCAGAATTGTCTTATAAAATTATTGCTGCAATCGGACTAGCAATATATCTTATAAGCTATTAACACAGAAATTTCTAGACTTTTGTTTGTCACAGGTACTTGAAGATGGAATTGACTATTCTGATGTCTGGGGAAAACAGCTACCGTATCATAGCCATACACTTAAAAAAAATGGCACCCAAAGACCACCAGGTTCACACAGTACTGTTGCATCCCACATAGCCAAATTCCAAGAAACTGGGACAAGCCACTTAGTGGTCGTCTGAAGACCTTTACTGACGAAGAAAATGGCTTTGGCTGAAAAGTACATGACAGCATGCAACATGTCCTGTGACTTTTGACTCACCCTGTATATTAGTAAAAGAGGTACTGCTTATAAGCATGGCCTGACCAGGATATCCAGGGTAAAAATATGGATATATAGGGAAGTGAAATGAAAGCGCTAAGGTAATAGAAGTCACACCAACTGAATCATGTCTAAAACACAGAATATTAATTTTTGTAAATAAAACGTTAAATGTTACTATGTTTGATCATAACCGAAAAAAGCTCCAATTCAAGACATTAAAGCTGTAAAACAAAGTGCTCTAATGAATAGTCCCATGTGTATCAGAGGTAAAGCAAGTTTAGACATATATGGACATTAGTAGCCATAAAGACTGAGAAATATAATGAGTGAGATCCAGTGTGCAATCAGTCTGTTTTTCCCTGGAAGGCTAGTATGTTACCATGACCTTCTCATACCTTTCTGTGCATGCATGTACTTGTGAAAACAGCTGCCTTTCTTTTTTTTCTTTAAAGGCTGTTTTGTTTAATCAGGACTGTACCCAAGTACCCAGAGAAAATCCTACAGTATCTTTGTACTGTAAGTGTTTACTGATTGCTGAATTAGAATTTTGGGACTATATACTGTTGAGATCGAAAGTTTAAAAACATTGCTGTGAACATACATTTCTCTTTGCTTCCCTTCAAAAGCATTTCATTTAAATGCAACTGCTCTTTTGTTTCTCTCACTATTGGGGCAGACACAGCTAAATCACCCTGATATTTGCATATTACATTTGACATGGATTTTATGCCAGATGCCCCTCCTAACACAACTCTCCCCAATTATCTGGGCTTGAGACCCATACTACACTGCTCACAAAAATTAAGTGATATTTCCAAAGGAATGTGAAGCAATTATTTTTTTAAAATTAATTAAAATAATTTATTAATAATTAATTAATAATTATTTAATATAAATAATTAATTAAAATAATGAAATTATTAATTAGATTTTATTCAATCCCAGTGTGGAGTGGCCTGTGTCCTTACTGTGGTGAGTCTCCGGTTTCCTCCCACAGTCCAAAGACATGCGTGTTAGGTTAATTGATATCTCTAAAAGTGGCCCTTAGTGTGTGACTGTGTGTGTGTGTGTGTGTGTCCTACGATGGATTGGCGCCTCGTCTAGGGTTGTTGCCGGGTGGGCACCGGGTGGGCCGCGACCCCGTGTGGATTAGGCTGAAGATAACGAATGGGCTTCTCTGAAGATAAAAGTCCTGTGTAAAAGCTAACCCCAACATAATGTCCACGTTTGAGATGTTTTTGGGTGTCCACAAACTTATGGCTATATATTGTATATTTATGTTGTTATATGTTACTTAGGAAGGAACAAAATGAAATCTTATTAACAATCCTCTATTTATTGGTTGCAGTTGTTGTACTGGTCCTGATCCTTGGTGAGTATTGCTCTTAATTAATTGAATATTGAATATTGATTAGTGAATGATTTTATTAGAATTTATTTACAGATAATACCTGGTATCGAGTTAATTAACGCTAGTGCAGCAGAATTAAAGCTCTAGATCTTTTTTAAGATGAGCCATAGCTGACGTAATGATTCGTCCGGGCTCTGTTGGGCCACCGTGTCTGCATTAAGGGCTAATTTTGACCTTCCGCTTTTTCTCCTGAAAGCATTTTACCTGAAGCGACATAAAAGAAAGAAAGCGTAAGTAGATGACAGACCTGTACGTCCCCCAGTTTGCCGCATGCAGCTTGTTCGAACCGCTGTCTTCTTTGCTGTGCTTTATTGTTGTGTCTTCTGGTTTGGGAGGAACGGTGGGTGAGGAAACGTAGACCAGATACGACCAACGTTTTTGTGTTACAGCTCTAAACAAGTGTCCCCGCAAGAAAACGAACACGAAGAGATTTTACTGCACTCGCATCACGGCAACAACCAGCATGTAAGATTTGATCGTAAGGCCTGAGATTTTAGAGAATGTTGTTTTGTACCAATTCTGGAGAACTACAGTGGAACCTTAGAATCGGAACTTAATCGGTTCTAAAAAGCAGCGTGAATTTGGAAATCAAATGTTCCCATAAGAAGTAATGTGTGTGTGTGTGTGTGTGTACATACAGTGTTCCCATAAGAAGTAATGTGTGTGTGTGTGTGTGTACATACAGTGTTCCCATAAGAAGTAATGTGTGTGTGTGTGTGTGTGTGTGTGTGTGTGTGGGGGTTCTCTTTGTATCTAATGTGCTTTATCCACGGGGTGGAC
>JAUZSU010119847.1:0-30610 GCA_034780255.1 Parotocinclus maculicauda
TCGATATATCGATATTTTTGACAACACTAATATATGTGTGTATATATATATATATATATATATATATTCCCTTGTTTTCCGTTCACCTTTCGGGGCCTCTGTGCATTGCGGGTTTGCAAAAAATATTAATGGATATAAGTTTTTGCAGAGCTTTTACATTAAACAAACCACAATTTATATTAAAAATATTAATTCAACAATAAATTATTGTTATAAATCATAAAATTTTATGATTTACAGTAAATAGCCGTTGTCTACTCAATGTGTAGGATATGTCGTGCTGTAAGCTCGGTATGGACGGAGCATGCGTGATACGAGAGTGATGTATGGCGTGTTAAGTAAAGAGAACGTTCGATTACTTTAGCGTGTTGCTTGGTTTTTCAACAGTTAAAAACACTACAACAGCGTATTTACTCAGCGGATGAATACTCACCAAAAACGAGAAGTAAGACTAGAGCATTGCCCGCCTGAGCTGCTAAGGTTTTATCTGTGGTGTTGTGTTCGCTGTTTGTGAAAGTTTCATTATAGACTGAATTCATTCAAGCCACAATGCCGCACAAATTTCTCATGTCCGCCGCAGCACTGTGGTTGAAATTTGAAAAAAATGGATGTGCATTTTGAACTTTAAGGGTGTGTTCTCACTTGGCACATTTGGTTTGATTAAAACAAAGCCTGGTGTGATTTGCTTCCTAAGTGTGACTGCTGCCTATGTTGGTGTGCATCAAATGAAATTCACATATCAGTTAAACCACACTTATAGAAGCTTAAACAAACTAAACACGGAGAAGTGCCACAATTTTATATAACGTGTATAAGTTGATATAACAGATATCAAATAAGTGAAATTGTTTGTTACAGAAATGTACTTTTTTTCTCTCATTTAAAAGGACAGAATACTTAATCTGCCTCTTCTCATTATAGGAGGTATGGTTACTCATTAAACGTCATTACCGGTGTCTCCTTGCAGCATGCGTCCTTTTATGTACATAATGGTGGAATTATATCATTGGCTCTCCTTGTGAGGTGTTAGCTCGTAAAAAATACTAGCACATATTTAGAAATTCTGGGGGCGTGTTTAGCCAAGGACTTAGGCTTGTCTTGGTGCGGTACATCCGTATTAAGGAGGCACCTATCTGCCCAGATCAGATCTGCATGTCAAGTAATCACACGCAGTAAACACCACTTACTTATAAGTTTAAATGTGAGGAAAAAATTTTAAACTTTTAAAGAAACATTTATTTTTTTACCATTTTAGAGGTGGCATGGTGGCTCGGTGAGTAGCACTGCCACCTCAGTGCTGGGTTCAATCCCAGTCTGGGTCTTTTCTCAGTGGAGTTTGCATGTCCGCCCATTGTCACCATGGGTTTACTCCGGGTACTTCAGTTCCCTCTTCACAGTCCAAAAAGACGTTAGGTTAAATGATTATGGTAAATAATCAATGTGATTAGTGTATACAGTATATGACTAGTCTTGAGATAAATTTGTCTGTAGATGTAACTGTGTGTTTCAATGAATTGGCTTCTGATGCTGATGGCAAAGTTAAATAAACCAAATGAACAAATAACCATTTTGGAATCAATAAGAACTGGAATCCATAAACTGATTTGGAATGTGACTCTGATAAAGTGAAAACACTGTTTTTAAAGATGGTGTTTATTCACTTTGACACACCTAACATATTGCCTTATTTTGTAGATGTAAATTCAGAGACCGTTGCTTAACAAACTTTTTGCACAGTGTTCGTCACCCTCTAACCCTTTAACAGGGCTCACAGGATGCTGGAGGCTGGACATGTTTGACTGGTGGACTATTTTCACTCCGCAGTACAGACAAACAGATGGAGTACAGTCTGTACTTGTAGAACTACAAAGTGCATTGACCACTCAAACTTAAATAAATAAGAAGAAGTGATATTTTTCAGCTTGATGTGAATGTTTATCTTTCTTGTGGTCAGGCCTGAGTGCACATTACCTGAAATGCACTCTTTGCCGCTGAAAGTAACTGACAACACAAGTTAATTTTGTTGAGTCCTTTGCTTGAATTCCCGTCTGTTTGACAGTACAGTAATGAGGCGATGGGACATGCATTATTACACAAGTGATATTAATTATAAGTAATGTATATAATAATATACAGTCGATTCCGGTTAATGGGACCACATCGGGACGCGATCGCTTTGGTCCTAATAACCGGCTGGCCCGATTAAACGAACATGCCCTATGGGACGGGCTATGTAACATATTAAATGTTTGTTAAACCTTTATTGTGCGATTATACACGTACAGTGAACGTACAAACAAGAACTACTGTTGCTTACGAACTTTGTTCATTGAAAAATAAATTTGCAAGCAAGTCTTCCGAAACGATCTACAACACAATGTATAGGTACTCGGCACGCGAAGCATAATGTTGTAAAAAACAAGTTCTTACTAAATTCCAGTCAATGTTTGAAGAACTTATCCAGTTCTTCAACTTATACACACTTATCCAGTGTGATCTAGGATTTCTTTTGGTACTTTAGGATTTGGTCCGAATAAGCGGCTGGTCCCATTAACCGGTGGTCCAATTAATCGGAATCCACTGTATATTATATATTAATATATATAATGTATATAATATAATTATATAATGAATAATTCTGCAATAATGCCGTGTTGAAGTGGGCTGCTGTTACAGGGATTCATAGTAATGTGTTCTGTAAACGTTAAGTTGGTGAATTGGACAAGTGCATGCATTAAGATCAAACTGGTTTGTTTGCTTCTGTCTCTCTATTGGCCCCGTGATGCATTGTTCGAATACAAAGCCTTGTGCACACAAGTGCTATGTGAAGTAAAAACAAAGCTTAGTGTATTCACAGTGGCGAATTGGCTCGTTTATTGTGTGGAAAGTGTTTAGCTTGTGCCAGCTTTTATCTTTGAAGCTAAAGCCAATGATTGAGATTTATGAGCCAGCTTATTAAGAAGCAGCTTTCAGAAAATGAAAAAACTGAAAAGAAGCAAGTCTTAAAATGTGAGATAGGCAGCGATCCATCAATGCAACCATTACATTTTTTTGTGCATGTTTTTGTTTCCTGGAGATATTTCTGATAGGTCAGCATCCTGCTTATAGCTACAACTGTTGTGCATTTGGAAAGAACAATAAACTCAAGTATTCAAAGTAGTTCCCTGAAAGTCACATTGAAGCTGAAAGCTCATGTTGAATTTCAAAAGGTTTGCTTTCCTCATATATAGTGAAAAACCAAAAATTATCCCCATATAGCACACGCTGTAGTAAGCAACATGCCTGGAGATTAAGCCCCCATCCTCCCTGCTTTCTTGCACATCTGTCTTTAAGCCTGCGTGGATATGAAGCTTAAGGGAGTAAAGATATTGTACCTTGGCAGACATGCAGGCGTCTAACTTGTTTGTGATGCGTTCAGTCAGGTGTGCACTTGTGAAATAAAGTTAAAATAATTAAAATAATAGGGCATCACGTTTGGGCTCAGTGGCTTTTGTGCTTAGATGTGTGACTGCAGTGACACACTGCTATAGGAGGGTTGATGTAACTCAAAAAATGATGCAGTATGAAGGAATATTCAGCAGTGTGGACTAGGAGCATGTGACACTGGCATACAATATCACTATTTTGTGGGTTGTCATCCCATGAAATCCATCATCTCAATAGATGATACTTTTGACAGTGTATATGTTTGATATGAAGTATTCAAAAGTTGTTTGAACCCATCTCTTTCAGGTGTCTTTGGCCATGTAATTGGTGACAACATTTATGTCTTACCGTCTGTTGTCTGTCTTGCCTTCAGCTAATGCTATAACGGAGCATATCAAAACAATTTATGTATTACATGACACCAGATTGATGCCTCCTTAATACTTGTTTTTGCATGAGTCTCAGCTAAGAAAGTTAGTAGGAACCAAAAGTGGAACTGAAATACGTTTAATTTTAACAGATTCCCAATTCTTGGAATAAAAACTGTACGAAAACAGATTTTTTGCAGAGCGAGTGACATACTGGATAATGTCGCCCATTGTTAAAACAACAGTTAACAGATTTTCACAGACGATGCGTATCTCATACCTCTACTGTGAATTTAAAAATGACTGAGCTAAAAAAAAAAAAGAAAAAATGTGAGACCATGCATGACTGCTGACCTGGTCTTTCAAGTTACTGACTGTCATAGTTTTTTGAAAAGTAGATTGCCAGAAGTGATTTTTTTTTGTAGCCTTCAAGCTCACGTTAGGCAATACACCTAAATACAGCGTTTTCATCCGGGTACAAGAAAGATTTACTGAAGTTTCCATCTAATTTAAGAACATATGCCACATGCATCACACATTGGAATTGATGTTGAAGAGGTTACCAGTTGTCACAGATGAACATTTGTTTTCTGATTTAATAGGTGCGGTTCTATTTGAAATAACTTGCTTTGCCTAAAGATGGTTGGGTTTTGGCAGTGTTCTCATGTAGTAGTAGTAGTAATGGTCTCTTTATTTCATGTTTCCTCTTAAATGCAAGGTTGTTAAATTGGTGAAATAGCTGACACTGTAGTAGTGTTACCCGCCTACACTGCCCCCCCTGGGGTTGTTTGATAGTGCGGACAGTATAATGAATGCCAGAGTGCTGACTTGACTCTGTGGAGAGAAAGCTGAGGCACATTGTACACTACCACATCATTGGCTCATCTAAAACTGCAGTCAAAACCTTGAATGGAAAAAAAACTGTTAACTGGATATTTAATCATTGCTCATCAGTGTTCCTTAACCCCTATCAAGGAGGTGCCCTTTAAGAGGCTGTATAACGTGAGTGCATTTTGTCAGACACTGCCTTTTTTTGCAGTTATGTCTACGCAGAGGGAGACGACAATTTTGTGCACACTTTGAAATTTGTGGTTTGAACCCCCCTGATGATGCCACACTGTTCATTGTGTGTTATGTCTTTAGCTGCCAGCATAACGGAGGCTACCAAATGCCTTTCTAGTTTACAATTTCATAACCATGCCAAGCAGCACTTCACTTTGTTGTTTTATAGCAGGATAAAACGTTGCTTTGGCTGTGTTTTGACTTCAACACACTGTCTGCATACCCTCTCCTTTTACTGTGTTGAGATTTAGTCTTTAGTGCCTTAAGAGGAAAAAATCCTAAATTATTGTTATGCCATACACTTATTTCTGTTTTGGTTAGTTACTATGGGTAATCTCTCTGCATGCTTATCCTTCTCCTGAACAGCATCTGCCTTTTTCTTCAAGTTGATCACCAGAAATCTGTCTAGAAAGCAATATAGTTTCAGCAGTGTACAGCATTTTTTCATTTTTGCTTTACTGTTTTGAAAATGTAGCAGTTCTATTTAGGACCATCTGTGCAATTCAAGATTTTGACCTTTACTACAACGTTTGTAGCTTGTCATTAAACCTGACCTAATTTGAGTCACATGTTGGAACAATAAATGCTAATACTGTGAGAGATACAATGTGTTGGCACAAATGATTTTACAGTCTTTATAAGCTAGCTTCCTGTGCTTTACAAAATCAGAATAGTTCAACCGTGAATAGGCCTTATAAGGCCTCTGACAATAGGCAGCAAAGAAACTTGTGTCTCAAGACATGTAAGTGGAGAGCAGATAAAGAGCGGTGGACAGATGGTAGAGGCCCACAGATGCGGCAGCAAGAAAAAACAAATGTAGTTCAATTTGACTTGGGCATAGAGATATTAAATTCAATTATTGAGTGTAGGGCAATAATTTGGTTCTAAACTCATTTGTCCAATTTTATCAGTTCTACTTTCCAAGTAAATGCACATTTTTCTTTCTACAATAGCAGACTAGTCCATCTGTTTATCTGCATGCTTTGTAAGGCACTTTTACTTTGTTCTGTAATGGACCAGCACAGGTCAGTTTAAATTTGGTCATAAATCGTTCTTAACACTGCAGTGAAACTAACGTGGTGGTGTGCTGGAGTTTTTAAACACCTCCATGTCACTGCTGACCGGAAAATAGTCCACTTACCAACAATGTCCAGCCACCAGCATCCTGTAGGAGATGTCCTTTAAGCACTGATTAGGATCTACAATGTGGTGCAATATGGCAGATTTGAATAAGAGTGCACAGTGAGTGAATTGTTTTTAAAAACTCCAGCAGCACTGCTGCCTGATCCTGTTGTACCATTTAACACGTACTAGCACAACACCACCACATCAGTCTTGCAGATTGCATCAGCATCAGATTGCAGTGCTAGGAACAAGCTACTATCCCAAGAGTGTCTAATCTAGATTAGAGAGTAATGGGGACTTTCGGTGTTTACAGATGGACTAAAGTCAAAGGGCATCTCTGCTCACAAAAATTAGGTGGTGATATATTAATTTTTGTGAGCAGTGTATATGGTAAGTGGAATTGATGAAATGTACAATGAATGTAGAAACAAGGTGTACCTGATAAAGTGCCTTGATCCAAAACAAACGTTTTTTCTGTGCACCTTATCCAATAAACAATAATCAACTAACACAGTGTTCTTTTCTAGTGATGAAAGTGCAAGTTCGGACTTGAAAAAACTGCCAGTGTTTCCCACAGCTGTTTTAAAAGAGCATCCGTCGTTGGCATATTGGTAAGAAACTTGCTTACTTGAAACTTTCAAACAGTGTAGTTAATTTAAACCTCAGCACTCGAGACAGTTAGTTTCAATTTTCCCTCGAACAGTCTTTAATTGCTTTTTTGACTAATTAATTGCTAGCTTGAACCAGAAAGATATGATAATGGTCAGTTTCTTTAGTGCACACCCAAATGGGTTGTGTTTAGGTCTAGCAAGCAGTAGTCAATGACTGCAGATGAATAGTCATCATTTTTATAATCACTGTGCACCTCAATAGCAATGATCTTTACTGTTTAGAATGGTACACTACATAGATGTTGGCTTAGATGGGTGTAATTCTAGATAAAGATAATTTTTGATTATTATAATCCTCTAGTTACTCGCACGGTGGCGCCGTTCAAGGCAACCATGTCAGTACGCTCTACCACCACAACCACCACCCTGTTGGTGCCAGTGCAGTGCTGAGATTAATCCTCTGTCCAAATAGTACCTGATCTGTGCTGTTCCTGGCCATTAGAGAACAGAGTAAAGGAAACCGTATGTAGAGAAACAGATAAACTACCATTTGTACCATTGTAGAACTGAAAAGTGCATCTATATGATAAGTGGAACTGATTAAATGGACAATGTGTAGAAACAAAAAGGAGTATCTAATAAACGGATCACGAGTGCATAACTCATTTTGCCACTTTTGAGCAGAAATGTATGTTATTTGCATTGTTTTTTATTTGCTATCTTGTAAGCAAATGGCCATTGTTGGTGATTTTCACCGTACATTGACAGTGTATTGTGTTAACTGAGATGGGTGGTGGGGGTAATGAGTATATAGTAGGCCAAGGCTGTACAGGTAACAAGATTGATGGCCATGTGGCATTTTATACGATATGTGTTCATCAATACATTCTTTGCAAATGTCACATTCCCCTGTCTTTCTCATGCGTGGATCGTGCTGCATCGCTCTCTCTGTCTGACTATAACGCATGCATTCTCCCTTCTTTTCTTGCTTTTTAGTGAAGAAAGAGTAATTGAGCAATATAAAACACTCACAGGACTCACCAGAGGAAAGGCCATTGTACAGTAAGTGCTCTGTACTTTTTTTTTTTTTTTTGACCCCAGTCGCACTGTGGTATTTAGAGCAGAGGCTTCAAAGTGAAGGTGTTTGTGAAAGGGTTACTTGTGTCTGCCAAATCAAATGATTAATTGGAGCAAATTTTGTTTTCAGAGGCTGCTGGTTAGCATTTCTGTCAATTGGCATGTTGCCTGATTTTTATTTTGCATGACACCTTGCCTGCAACTTGTTTTGATATTGCAGACTGTTTCATTTGTTAATAAACATCTTTTTTTTTAATGTGCTCGGACAGTGGAAGTTTGTGCTAGTAATGATTTTTAAAAAATAATTCTGTGATTTCACACAGATGACAGGTCAACAGGTGATTATAATCGTGATTTGGTACAAAAGCAGTACACGAGAAAGGTTGAGTCTTTTTAGGAGCAAAGATGGACTGAGGAGGTCAATTTTATATATATATATATATACACATTTTTTAAATTTATTTTATTTTTTTATTTAAAGTACCTTAAAGACAAATTGGTTGGGATTTGTGTATTCCTCTACAATGCATAATATCATTTAACAATTCAAGGAATTCAGTGAGTAAAGACCAATACAAGTTTAAGCTGTTATCTGCGATTCCTTCAGCAATCCTTCCTTCTAGAAGCGTCATTTACCAATAGCTGATAGAACCACATGGGCAAAAGATTATTTTGGCAAACCTCTGTTAAGCGTTACTATAGATACTATACATACACAAATGTAACTTAAAATTTTACTGTGCAAATAAGAATCCCCATGTTAACAATGTCCAGAAGCGGTGTCAACTTCTCTGGGCTCAGAGGCATCGGGGATCTAGGACACAGTATTGAGATTAGATGAGTCAGTATTCCAGATCTTAATGCTGTGTGATCTAGACAAAAAGGACCAATCAGACTATTATCAGCAACATATCTAAATGCCATGGTACGGGACTGTCAGTACCCTTGACGAAGGTCATTTACACTTCTATGATGGCAGCATTAATGCACGAAATAACACTTGGAGATCCAGAAGCACCATATGCTGCCTTCAAGATGTTTTTTTCCAGCGATGCCCATGCACTTTTCATTATGATTATGCAAAGCCATATGCTGCACACATTACAAAGGCATAGCTGCAGAATAAGAAGGTACGAGTACTGGACTTGCCTGCCCACAGTACTGATCTGTTCCCAATAAAGAATGTGTGAAGAATTTTAAAACAAAAATTGTGATGGTCACAAAATAACGCCTAAAACACTGAATCGTACCAAAATGTATTTTAAGTGTGGTGAAAAGGAATGGAAACATTAAGTGATAAATGCTTTATCGTCCCAACTTTGTTTGAAATGGGTGCCTGAAATGTAGGAATGGATGTTTATTACCAAATGATATCTCAGGGCCATGCAGTCTGCAATGAAATAAATGTAAAAGTAAGAAACTATTGTCAGGAGTAATGAGCTCTGGGTAATATACTGTGGAAAAGGCAGTTGTCCTGTTTTAAGCATGTTAAATCTACGCTATAAGGCCAGACGTTTTCTATTGCTTGTTTCTCAGATGTCCCTACTTAAGAATCTACTGAGTGGACCTTGGAATTTAAACTTATCTTCATTCGAACTGTTTTGTACATCGAATGGTCAGTTAGTTTTTGACCCCAAATTAAACTAAAACAGATTTTGACCAAGGGAACCCTGAATAAATCATTTGTGGTGTAAGTATTAGTTGTTTTAGGGCATAATTTAGACCTATTATGTATAATTAATTATTTTATGTATATTATATATGGGTCTATGGGTGCAAATGTATCCGAAACTTTTTGTGCCTCAGAAAAAGTTTTCACATTTTAGTACCTTATGTGAACATTAAATTCCTATTTTTTTTTGTCTAGATATCTCTTGCTTGTGGAATCCTTACCTTCATATGGAGTTCATTATTATGAAGTGAAGGTAATACATCATGCCATAGCTGTAACCATTGTGCATGTGGAGTGTTCAGTTTTACTTACCTTGCTTAGTAAAGCTGTTTGAGGAGATCAAAATGTTTTGATCTTTTTACTTTGCTGATACAGCAGGGGCAATTACCTTTTAAAACTTCCACAGTTTCCTTTCCCACAGGACAAACAAGGGATCCCATGGTGGTTGGGAATTAGCTACAAAGGCATTGCCCAGTATGACCAACAAGACAAGCTGAAGCCTAGGAAGGTAAGGCGACAGAACTGCTATTGATAAACTAGTAACGTGTTCGCTATCTGATTGGAGAATCCGTTGTCTTGTTTTCTCTTTAGTCTCACCCTTTTAAGTTATTATTTCAGCGACAAGTAAGCTCATGAGTCAGGCTATAGGAAAAGGTGCAGCAGAGAGAAAAAAATCTGTAGGCTTCTCAAACAGTGTTACAGTTTTGTAGACATGAATGTAAAACATGGAATGTGTAGCAGAATAAACAGATTGTGATGTCATACCATACACTTCATGGGGAAGAGCGCTTATTCCAGATAAGATACAGAAGCAACAGGGCTGTGGTTTTAACTACCAGCATGCAAGTTCTGGTTGAATTGTAGTCTTGGGTTATTGCTTATTTGGTTTAACATGAGGTTTTGTCTGCTAGGAAGAATAAACAGCACTTCTGTAAATCACTCTGAATAAGAGTGTGCACTAAATACTGTATATGTAATACAATCCAGTACCAAAATGGTATTATAGATCTATCTATAATTTTATATTTGTATATAGCCATGTTCATACTTTTGTTTACTGTGGAAAGATAAGGGAAATTTTGTTGTGCTAATATTAACAGAGAGATGTGCATTTGGAATTACTGCTATAAGGAATGTTAAATTTAACCAATGAAACATTGCAATAAAGAAGCACTTGGGTGGTACAGTGGCAGTTCTCTAGCTCAGCTCAGCTGTGTCCCATGTTGAAACCACAGCGGCAGCCTCTGGCTGAACTGACTGTCCCGCAAGCACAATTGGCTATCCCGGAGACAGTTGAGAGGTGAGGACCCTCCCCCTGAGCTACAACAGCGACTCCAGTCAAGCACTGGAGGTGCTGGCACACATTAACCCGGACCAGTAATTGCACTAATAGCATGCTTAATTGCTGGAAATATGTTATCAGTTTGCATCTTTATTTCCTAGTTTAGCTTAGTTTTTTTTTTCAGTTTTTGCTGAGCAACCCTCCTTCAGCAAGTTTTCCAACTGGTGTCTGTTCTGAATTTTTTCTGCAGACCCCAGCTCATTACTAAGTGTGTTACCTGCCATCAATTAGTCGACCACAGCTGGGTGTGTGCCTGGCTTGATAACACAGCATTAATAAGCATCTCTGCCATGTAAATTTGAAGCCCAACCCTTAAGAGAGCTGGTGTAATTGTGGGGAACAGTATTTCGGGTTGGCTACATGCCAGGCAGACTGAATACTTTTCCTCTGGCAGACTGAAACTGAGATGGAGTGTTTGACTCTAATGTCCTAAGAGCACATCCTTCCCTCAGTTTAATTTTCTTTCTCAACCAGCACTTCTCCTAGCAAACTTACAGTAAGTGCGTGGGAAGGAGGAGAAGAGGGAGGTCACATGAGAGCTTTCCCCTTTTTTTTAATTCTTTTTCCTCTTTTCCCGACTGCCTTGTTCTTTTCTTCCTACTCTGCTTCATTCTCCTCATCTCTTTGCCAAGTGTTTTACAATCTTTTTAAAGGAACCCCCCTATCCTGGTTGTCAGAGCACACCCAATCAGCTTGTCAGTATTGATTGTGCTTGCTGTCAACGGTGGTTGCCTTTGTCTCTCCCCTATTTGCTACCAGCAGGCTGCACTCATTATGCAAATCCCTGCCTGTCATTGTACTGCATGGTTCTATGCTGAACCCAAACAATTGATCAAGCAATAACACACAATTATCCCAGCAGGGAATGAGAAAGGATAGGGACTGCTTTGCGCGAGTGACCGTTTGAGGAGGTATCATCTATTTAAACAGCTTTCAAAGCTTTTCTCGCACTGTATTGGGCTGTGGGCCACTTCTACAAACTTTTGATAAAACAAAGTATTGATATAAAAATGCCCTTCCCATTTAAAATGAAATGATTTACTAGCATCTTTATGTCCATATTGAAGAAATGGTTATGTCCGAAATGGATCGTTAGTATCCTGACTCCCTCATTTTGTTTGTTAATCATCAGATTTAAAAAAAATTGTACACATCATCGACATGCATCAGCCAATGTCTTATTAATAATCATACGAGTGGCTGAGCCATGTTTAAGCCTCCCACGCCCCATAAACATGCTACCCAACCTTCATGTTGCACACCTCACCCCGAGATTAAACCCAGGCCCACAGACCCTGCCATATTCAGCAGCTGGCTGTGCATAAGCAATGCACTTGTGTAAATTTAGCAGGCAAATAAAATTAGGGAAATTAGATGGTCTACAGCACCTAGTCAATAGTTTGTGTACATTTTAATTAGTGTGGTCCAGTACATAGCATCACAATACAAATCCTTACAGAAACTATGCAGGATTGTTACAGTGGCTCCAGTGAAACTTCGCTTATGCCACTAATTACAGAGTGAAGGACTAGGTACTGGAGTTGTGCTGCTCCCTGTGGTTTCATGCAGTAACAGTAGTGAAACTCAGATAGTCACTGTGCAACATGGGTTATGCAGCACCGAGTGTCTTAGAATTCTGCCCTATTACACATTTAAGCAGAAAATGGAACGTGAACGCCGCTGTATTATGCACACAAACATTTAATCACAGCTTGGCATAGGTGTGATGATACGACTAATAGTTATCCATAGACTTGCTGTAACTTATTTAAAGTCTACATGTGCATGTAGTGTGCACTTTGTTACACTGTACATGTTGCAGACCTGTGATGATGTGTGCTCGATGGCATGAGAGTGTGAAAGCAGTAGGGACAGTACCCACGCCTTTGTGAAATCAATCTCTCAGCACCGTCTGAGATTTTCAGTACTTGCTCATTTTCTCTGTAGCACCACTAAGAAATGAGTGAACCAAAAGTCAGACTCCAGTGTAGAAAATACATAAAGTATAATTAATAAATGTCCAGTAGCTTTCGTATTCTGCTTTATCAACTGTGATATAATGCTTGTTTGTAACAAGATTTTTATCTATGTGCCTGACATACAGTATATAGGCTGTGTCCAAACAGGAACTTTAGCATTGAAATCTGTTATCAGACTACAGAAATTCTATAATTAACTTTCGCAGTTAATGTTTCTCATTGTAGTGGAAGCATATTTACTCAGAACCTGCATTCCAACCTTTTTAGCTTGCTAGGAACAAAAAGAAAAACGCCAGTCTCCCCTCATACATGGCCCGTGTGTGTAAAAATCAGTTAATATAGAATGGATAGATTCAGTGCTGAAATCTGCCAGTATACACACAGCTGCGACCACTTGCGATGTTGATGTCGGTTTTGAGTTATTTGGTGGGTTAAAAGTGGATGACAACTATCAAAAACAAATTTTTGCGGGTTCCAAAAACCAGAGAGAGAGAGAGATCTGTAAGCTATTGCGGTGGGCTATACACTTTTTCAGTTTGATATGTAAAATCTATCGGCTATATTTTTTTTATATTAAGTTATCGAATAAGACATGAACCAGAGAATGACAGTTAATAAAGAATGGATTGAACAGATAGGGGCTACTTTGCAATGCCGAAGATTATTACAAAGTTATATAGTTATTTGTTAAACACTGATGTTTTTTTTAAACAAATAGTTTTTAGCCACTGTGCATAGTGACACCCTGACCTGTAATAAAATCGCATTAACGCACAGCCTCTCGTGGCCTATAATATTTTGTTATGGTATACCATGGATTAAACTCTCGTTAAAGGCAATAATTTCAAGCATACCGTTTTATGTGAAGATTTTATAATAATATACCAATCGTTTGTTTGTTTTAATGTTTGTATCTAGCGTTCATGGTTGTCTTTGGTAATGATCTAAAGCCCACGTAGATGCTTACTGTACTTGGCATATCTGGGAATTACATGTCTTCCAGTATGCTGCATTAAGGAATAAGGTGTGTCAGAACATTTTAACCATGTCTCATTATCACTGTTGGTGACTCAGTGTTTCATGAGCGTGTGCGCTGTGCGGGTTTAATTGTACTGAATGTGTTTGGCAAAATTAGTTTGTCTAATAGGAACTACTCGACATTAAGCTATACACTTATTTGAATTTGTAGCCTGCTATCATCGTTTGACCTAAATCCTCATGTGATGTTTACTTTGTAAACACAGCACACAAGTTCCTTCCAGCTAGTTTATTCCAGAAAGAACAGGGGATTTGTTTAGCCAGATATCTAGCACTAGTTGCTTATTCACTCACACACACACACACACACCCAGACTCGCCCAGGAACCCACCAAATGGCCCCCTTTTGTAATTCAATTAGAATTAATTTTCTTTTGCAGTACTAATGTGAAACAATTAACACTGCAAAATAAACTGCTTTTAAAAGTAATTTCTAATGTAATTAAAGATAAACTACCTGCTTAATTAAATGAACACTTCCATTACTTTAGTACAGCATAATTACATTTGAGTTCTACAATTACAGACTGTAGTACATCTGTTTCTCTATGTACTTTGTTTGAGTACACTGTGCTCGATGCACGGTGCATCTATATGGTAAGTTGAGCTGACTAAAATGAAAATAGTTTTTTTTGTTTCAGTTCATAGAAACCTTAATTTTTTCCATAGAGAAATAATGTAAATTTAATTTCATCTGTTCCGTTTAGACCCCCAGAAAATACACATTGTATAAGTACATTATAATCATTAATTGTATTGTATGGTATAGGTTCTCCCTGTTTTATGATGGGGATACATTTTAACAAATCCATCATAATTTGACTATCATAAACCAAGGAGTTTAATATATGCTGTATATAATTATAGCGGAGCCTGCTTGAAACAGTTGCATTATTCTACAGTTGGGCACAGAGGCACAGAATATGCAAGGGAGTATTGTAATGTGCAGTGGTTCTCACTGTTTGTCTTTTGGTTGACTTCTATCACTAAGCATCTGAGGTCTGATGGTGACTTGGATGTTCAAAAAAAGTCAAACACTAGAAACCCCGCCCGATCTGTACTGTCTGTGTGTGTGTGTGTATGTGTATAAAAGATATATGTATATGGAACAGGTCTACAGTAAACTGATTTTGGTTGTTATACAGAAAGAGCATACTTTCCAGAGAATTCAAGAGAAGCATAATGTTATCATGTGTTACAATAGATCTATATCATTTCTTGTTTTTTTTTCCCTGGACATACGGAAATGTACCTCTCTAAATTTGCATTGAAATCAGTAACAAACTGGAGAAACAGTTAAGTTTACTCTTATAAGGCACTGCTTTATCTTAAGCAAGTCCTGTACATTCTATATGTACGTTGTGGTATTAAGAAGAGAAATACTAATCTTCTTAGGTTTCTGATAAAGGGTGAGACATTCTCTGGTGTCAGATTAATCAGTGCTATAACTCCTGTGAGAACATACTATCTTGTTTTGACACAAGTGGTTAGAGGGGCCATGGCCAGCGATTAATGATTAAATGTAAGTAGTGGATTCCATGCATATTTGTCCTGGGAACGTATCAGGAGGGTCATGGAGTTCCATCAGCTGGAGGTGATGTTTGTAATTTATGCAGTGGAAACCCATAAACACCAGGAAGCGAAGTACAAAGCTTTATGAGTGGCTACAGAAGGGTGTGCTGAAACTGCAGTGTGCTGAGAAACCGGCATATTAAAAGGAAAATTCCTTCACAAGAGTCCCAAAGCATTGATGGTTTGAGGCTGTGTAAGCCTGTGTGTAACCTGCTCGTCTTGTTCAACAAGAGTGTGAAGTCCAAACCTAGGAGTGGGAGAGGTTGTAAGACTGTGTGAATGAGTGTAGGCTTAGTCAGAGAGAGATCAGGAAGGAGGGGCTGAGAAATGTGTATTCTAGCAAACGTTGTGAACCTGCCGAAGGTGGGTAAGGTCAAAACGAGGTGCTCATGATGTCACGCAGAGGAGGAGTGTATGGGAGGGACTCGTTCAGCTGAAACTCTTGTAACACATTGTGCTCTCTGAAAGCGAACAAGAGCTTATTGTTTTTGGAAGCCTTAACCCTGTGGGAAACTTGTGTAGTACTACTGCGACCTGTTCACCACCACAGGGATTTTATATTGGTGCCCGTATTTTACTGGTGAGTACTTTAGTTGCATTTTCCATGCTAGAATATTTTGTCAGGTGTATTTGAAGGTAGAAGAAAATTCTTGTAAAAAACTGTTTTGTTATATCTCAAAAAATGATGTTAGAATGATTCATGCTCCATTGTTATTAGTCGATAGCTTATTCAGCTTACTGTTTGTGTACAGTTGAAATGGCTTGGCTTTGGTGTTTCCTGGTTGTGGAGTCCTCTGATCTGAACCTTTCTGCTGTTATGATCGTATGCTCAGAGTAACTTAAATATTGTGCAGTAGCTGTCTGAGTACTGGATACAAGTTCCCTGGAAAGGTTTCTAAGCATGTACGATCTATCAGTAACAGATGTTTTGCAGTGCTTTATCCACTACACTGTTTTCAGCTCCTTCCCTTTAGGGCAGAATTGAAAATGAGCAGCGTCTCTGACAGTCTCCTGCTGTTTGATTATAGTACGAGTGGTGCTAAATTGACCTTGTAGCAACTTCCTTTTGTGTTCTGTTTCCAGCTAAACATGATGATATTTTTGCTACCTTAATTTTTCAGAAAAGCCATAGTGATATGTTGTAACATTTTAAAGCTCAAGTTAATATAACCTTTTAACATGGTTACGTTCTGCGTTATTGTGTGTCCAGTTTGCCTTAAAGCTTACTTTCTTAGTGCATTTACCCATCTCGTTTCTGCACTAAACAGTTGTCTCTCTCGCCATAGCTTTTTCACTGGAAGCAGCTGGAGAACTTGTATTTCCGTGAGAAGAAATTTGCAGTTGAGGTCAACGACCCACACAGGTATTAAAGTCATGAAGGATCATTCATTTTATTGTTTTCTATCACTGTCGATTCTATAAGCATTTTGTGTCATGTCACACACACAACAGTTCTGATTCCTCACACTGCACAGCTTTCCAGGATGTGGCATTGGCCATGACTAGTGCTATAGTTAATGATGCAAGACTCATTAATATTCCTTAGTTTTACAGTGCTGTACATTGGCAACGAAGCATGCCACCAAATGACTTATATTGTAACTCTTTGCAGTAGCAAGGTCAGCGCTGATAACGGCACTGAAGTTTTTAATGCAATTCAGGGGCTGGAGTTGATGTGTAAACACAACTGACTTTACTACCTGATTGTCTTGTGTATTGCAGCCTGTGAAATGGCACATTGTGCTGTTACGATTATATAGCTACACTGTTACAGTTTCTTTAATGTAACTTTATAATAATGTGTGAATATGCTTGTTATTCCACAGAAAAGCGACATCCAAGTCAACATTTGGCCATTCTGGACAGGTTATCTACACGTGGTATGCCGGTCATTCACTGATCAAAACCATCTGGGCAATGGCCATCAGCCAACACCAGTTCTACCTGGATCGCAAGCAGAACAAAGTGAGTCTGTTAGCACCTGACTCTCATAAGTTTGGTACATAATACATACATACACTTCTCTCCGTGCACGTTTGTGTACTACAAATAGTATCTGTGTGAACAACTTATGGCTATCAAAATTCTTGTAGTAGCAAGGTATTTTAAATTAGGAACTTTATAAAAATCTAGTAAAATTTATTGTACTAAATTCGTATCGCTTTTATATACTTTAAAGGGGACATGGTACTACTTGGGTCTCCTTCAAACCCTCCAAAATATCCTTACATTTTCTGTCAGTCAGATTTTGGTGTCAGGAATCATATGCTTCTACGAGCCATTTTGATTAAGGTCAACAGGTCAACCCCCACAGATTCTCACCCACTCCTTTATTGAAGAGCCACCATATTGGACTGCTGGATTTATAAGCAATAAGACACTGAGCGATAAATTTAAAGATTAAAATCAGAAAACAAATTAAAGGTAAAAAATAATATTGTTTCTTGGACAAACAAGGGTGTTGTTACAGGTCCCATGACAACTTCTGGCATAGCGCCACGATAATCCAAAACCCCCCAACTGTCTCTGCCTCTGGGTTTTTAACAGGCAGCCCCCTCCCCTCTCTGACTTCATCATATCTAGATTACTGTTATGATTTATACAAATGCTAATACAGCTGTAGAATAATAGCAAATCAGAGCAACGCGTAAGGCCAACAACATAGGCTAGCATTAGCTACATGATAACTTTAACTGCATACATAAACCAACTGAAGTACCATATCCAGACACAATATTTTAAACTAACCATTCTGAGACGTCCTGCTGTAGCTGCTGAGTTTTAGCTTCTCTATTGGGATCAGATTCTGGGTCAAACTGGAAAGCATGGACAACTGCGTGTCTATTAGCCTTTGCGGTACAACAACCATAAACATTAGCTCATGTTATGGCCACTTCCCCACCTTGCCCTGCCTCTCTCCTCCTCATTATCATTTAAAGCTACCGACTGAATTTCGGGAAAGAGACTTCAGATACAGTATTAGGGGACCGCTTAGACCTATATAAAAGAAGCATGTCACAGGACCTTTTAAAATTATTGATTGAATGGTTGAAAATTAGCTCAGAAGCACACGGAGTTGAAGCCAAGGATCATTTTATTGTGCTAATCTTGTTGAGATGAGTTGCATTTCTCTCTAGGCAGAAAGAAGGAAGTGCTTATCCAGGAATAGTCTACTGTTTAATGTGCCATGTCTGCTAAACAGTTACTGTACTTTTTATAGCACTTCAGACTTAATTAACATGATATAATGACTACTTGTACTTACACTTTATTTTTACCTTCACATAAAGGCTAAAATAACCACAGCTAAGAATTTGGGAGACATTGCCATGGACCTCACAGAGACTGGAGTCCCCAGGAATAGTAAAATGGTGAGCATAGAGCGCAAAGACCAGCTCATCATGGCCAGCAATGGAAGCTTGGTTTCTGCAGGTAATAAACCTCAAGACGTTGTTCTACATTATTCAAGATCCCTTTCTGGTTTGTTTGTCTTGAATTGGACCATCTCCAAGTTTGACATACTTGTCATAATAGCATTGTGCATAACCCTAAGATTGTTTATGTCTTTAGGTTCTGCAGATTCTGAGGTAAGTGAAGAGCTAAAGAAAGAAAAGGTTGCTGATCTAAAGCTGAAGGAAAAGGCCCTCCAGGAGCTTCTAACTCAGAAACTGAATGAGCTGAGGAAGATCTGTCTTAGAGAAGCAGTAAGTACAAACTTAACTAAAGCTGTTCGTCCAAGGTGGACGTGCTGAGATGAGAGTTTAAGAATTCAAAATTAATTTTAAAATCAACAAGTTCTCCATTGTCTTGCCCTCAGGAACTGACTGGCAAATTGCCCAAAGATTACCCGTTAACATCTGGAGAAAAGCCCCCTACTGTACGAAGACGTGTTGGAGCAGCTTTTAAACTGGACGATCTTTTTCCTTTTGACGAAGTATGTTGGGTTTTTGTTTCTATATTTGACTGTCAGTTTAGTATACTGCTCACAAAAGTTAGGGGATATTTCATTGCTTGTTATGAGCAGTATATTATACAGGTTGACACAGTTTACCAAAATTTCACAAAAAGCATCTAACCATAGATAATACTTTAATGACGGCCTGTATGGAAATTTAATTTTGTTTTTTACTACCACTTATGGCTTTTAAAATAATGATAATACATATAATTATTACCCATAACTTGATGTAGTAAAACCTGACCGTTACAAACAAATTGAGTCAAATGAGTTTATACAGTTATCCTTTCCACTGCAAAACGTTTAGCATTGCAGTTTTGATATATCGCGGTACGACATTAGTAATTAAAGGGTAAACATGGGATAGTTTGACGGAAGCCGCAGTCAACGCACAAAGGGTACAAATGTGAAAATGTCGGCATGTTTAGTTACGTATAAATGCATTAAATGCATCTACTGGTATATATTACATTACCTGTACATATATAACAGTGTGTATACTGTGACTTCTCTAATATTAAGGCAGGGCTAAAAAAAAATATATGTGGATTTTCCAGATTGCTGGAGTGCATAAACCCTACTGTGTGGAAGGGATGATTTTACTGACCTGGCCTTAACACCTTAAATTTAGTGACTGCAATCGGCATGTATTTAAATCCAACCAGTGTTTTGCTTCGCATACCTTCCCACGCGTAGTGACACTTGACTGCGTCTGTGCGTGTGGCACGCGAAGCACGGATTCATGAGCATGTGGGCGACAACAGAAATCTGTAATCTAAAATGGAAACACATTCAATGCCTTTTATTGTGAAAGAACAAATGCAATAGCAATAACGCATGCAAACTTGACCTGATTGTACGACATTCAATGATATTGAAGGTCCTAAATTGTTCTGCCCTTAGGACCCTCACTTGCGGAATTTGGAAAGCCAATTTGCCCTGCAGCAGAAGATTGTAGAAGCGGCGAACAAGCTTGCCAGTGAAAGCGAGCTGTGTAAAACTGTAAAGAAGAAACGGAGGAGGAACCATTTAGATTCTATGAGGAAGCTTCAAGAGATCGAAAATGAGATTAATGACTACAGAGTGAAAGCTGGCAAGAAGCCCACACAAAGAGCCTCACTAATAATTGGTATGCATCTGCTTATCATTAATTACCTTGGTGTAATATGAATTATGTTGGCCAGGTAATGGATACTAAACAGTATGAGGTTAATAATTTGTCTACACTAATCAATTTGTTATATCCAAGTAATTATTCAGTGTCGTTTTAGCTGAAAAAGTTTTAAGAAAAGAGATTTAGCCCTTTAGCCCGACTGACACTAACCATTAAATTTTACATTAAAACATAGTCTCTGCATGTCTCCTGTTTATAGATGATGCCAATGCAGACCTAAGCTCACTCTCTGACAGCTTAAATCTGGATGAGGGTAAACATTGTAACACTTTCCACCTATAATCTTTTGATGTCGCAGCTACCAACTCGCCAGCCTCTCACATTAACCCGTGTTTCTTCCCCCCCGTCCCCTAGATGAGGCACACCGTCAGCGCTCACGTTCAATTCAGTATTCCCCCAGGCCTTCAGACTCACTCACCACTTCATGTCACACTGATCGCAGGGTTTCTGAAGAACAACACAACACTGACAGGTAAAAGACATCCCTAGAATTTAGTCTCTTCTCTCACGCCTCAGTCTGTTATGTGGGGTTCGGGTTTGAGCTAGTTGAGGCATGTTAGGGCTGGTTAGAAAACATTCCTGCTTGGATTTCTCCATTTGCTCACCTTATCAGACTGCACACACAGAGTGTGTTAAAATAAGGCTGGAGGGGTAAACCAGAGTGAATGCATAACATGGAAGACAAATGTGAAAGAGGTAGGTGAACGTGATATTGTATAGGAATACTATACTGAACACAGCGACGTACTCTGCGTCAAAGTTCTTCAGAATGAGCTGTTTACATCTGTTGGTGCAAAAAAGCAGTGGAGCAACAACTCTGAAAACGTTTGGAACAAGAAATAAGACGGCATTTAAAACCATATCACCTTGCTGCATACATAGAACTTGACATAATTAGTAGATGGTTAAAGCAAGAGATCAGAACCAGGCAAAATCCAGCTGCCTCAGCTGTCTTTAATTTTAATTTAAAGAAAATGTTTGTTACAATTTCTTAGACGGAAAGAAAATTAAAATTGATGCATCTGTACTAAAAATGTTATTGATAGTTTTTTGCTAGTTTGATAAACTGAACTATTGCACTAAACAACCAGCTTTTACTTTTTATTTGCATCTTTTCCTCCAAAAGGGATTAGGAATGTAACTACATTTTAAAAGCAATCTTCTTGTGTTTTGTAGATTGAATTATGCTGTAGTTCATGAACCTTACCCCATCAGCCACCAAGATGCCATATCAACACACAGTAGCCCCCATTACCCTCCCTCTAGACAAACACGGGATTCGCGCAGCATGCCCCCCACACCCCAACTAACCCGCAATGCCTTCAGCAGCATCCAGCTCAGGTACTAAACAGCTCACCTGTACATGTAAATGTGCCCATTTAACACACATCTGTCTTAAACCCAGAAGCCAAACCATTATTTGCTTTAATCAAGTTTACCTTTCTCAATGCATTAATACATTGCTCACAAAAATTTGTGGATACTTCAAAATCAAATCTCCCATAATGAAATATATTTTTGTGAGCAGTATAGTTAATGATGCAGTAAGTGTTAAACATTCAAGTAGCTGCAAATTCACTTGCTTTTCCTTTTCCATTTTTTGACCCGCTTGTTGTGTGTTCAGGTGTGAGGAAGATTCTCCTCAGCACTTCCGCCAGCGCAGCGGCAGCCTTGAGTCTCAGTCACTCTTTGCGTCAGAGTGCGACGGCCCAGAACCTGTGTTTAACATCGCCCCTGCTGCCCGGCGCAGCAATAGCACCGAGGTACTTGATGACGTCTCTTCTCACACCAGCCAGTCGAGTATGGAATACTGCGCCCATTCACGTGCCAGAAATCGCCACCGCCGCCATAAAGGCAACGTCTATGCCAACACTGGCAGCATGCCCAACCTGACGCAGAATGACTCCCACGGTTACGCTTACCAGGCTCCGGCCAGACCCACCACTACTGCTTATTACGTTACTGGATACCCCTGCTATCCAAACCCGCACAGTAATAGAAGTTACACATATGATGAAGAGACAGAGGGGCATTATAGTGTAAATCCTTCTTACCAGACACTGGCTTATGCTCCTGAACTATACAGAGACTGTGGGCACCAAGAGGTAGACAATATAAGCCAGAATCCTTATGCAACAATGAGGCAATCAAGAAGTCGGCCACCATCAAGGAACGAGAACGTGACAAGGTCCATGCAGAAGGCTATGGTGACTGAGCACTTGATAGGCTGGTATAACCGAAACACAGTGTGCAGGCAGACATCCTACGACTATGAAAGGGAATCCCAGCACAACATGGCCTACAGAATGCCACCATCTACTTATGTCTACAATGACCACAGTGGTTCATACTTACAAAGTAAGGTTTTGATCATCTTAACATTTATGGGTTTCTTTGTAATTCTAACTAAATTAAACTCAGCTAGCCTTTTTATTTATGAGACAATATGGGAATTTTAGTCCCTGCAACTATTTTACACTTTACATAATGATGTGCAATCAGCTGGCTCCCCAAACATAGTTTTGTTTCAATAAAATTTATTTTACAATAGTATTCATGTAAGATTAAACACATGGCCATGTCTTTTTGCTATCTGCTCACAAAAAATGGGGGCTATCCCATAATTACATATCCGCTATGTTTTGTGAGCAGTAAGGTTTACGTCATTAAAGGGTGCTTTTGCAACCTGGATCAGTTTCACTAAAGTTTGAGCTTTCATGTAAATCTGAAATACTACATGTATTTAAGAAGTTTTTAACAAAATTGTCCAAGCAAATATGATGTATTTTTGGCTGACATCAATAGAAGTATTACACTGCTTATAAACTTTGTTTCCAATTGAATGAAGACCATTTCTGTATCATCTCTATACAGCTATACAACCCTCTCATATTGGAATACAAATCACGGTGTATCCCTCAAATAACATTGCAAAGCACTGCGACAAAGTCGTTAAACCATAAGTAGCCTGCAATTATAAATAATTTGAATGTGTTAGAATGGATTTTTAAAAAGCATTTTTATATATGGAGTGAGGGCAAGGATTAATAAAGCAGCAGGATGGTGACCCAGAACACGCCTCTAAGCTTGACAACAATTGTACTGATCACAGAAATTAGGGGATATTTTAAAATGAATATGAAGCTATTAAAAACTTTTTTTTTTTAATCATTTCATCATCAATTTTATTTCATTAAACAAGATCATTAGAAAAGTTGTTAGATTACGAAAATGAGATGCAAACTCTGTTATAGTGATTGAGTAGTAAGTGACATATTCATGGGGTAAACAGAAGCATGTCAAACTGGATGAGTGTGTCACATAGAGTGTATGGGCACCCATGACTGCCAAAACACAGACAGCGATTGTCCAGGAGTTCTTATGGTGTCATCGTTGTATTAATTTCGAAGTTTTCATTAATTTTTATGGGAAGTGCACTGGATGACCAAAGAGGTGTGAGGGCTGACTTCTTGGTATTTCCATCACATTCACCTGACCTGGACCGTATTATGCCTTTATGGGGCACTTGAAGACTGAGAAAGCAATGCATATCGTAATGGCACGAGACATTGTTTATAATTTTGTCAAATTATGCTGTCATAATTTGTTCCAAAATTGGGAACAAGCGCATGTATATATATGTGTATATATAGATAGATAGATAGATAGATAGATAGATATGCTTGTTCCCAATTTTGCTATTAGGCTGCCATTAAATATAGTTCATATTTTTGAATTTTTTGTCTTCCTGCCCCACAGGTTCAATATGCTGTTTGAAATTTATGTAAAATGTACCATTTTTGCTAATGGTCTCAGACATTTGACATTATACACACATTGTCATTTTCAGCTCCTACAACACTTAACTCGAGCAGCTGGCGTGGCCATCTGCCTGTGGGTTTGTCAGAGTACAACATGGGTTTTCATCTGCAGCATGCATACAGCTATGGCTCAGTGCACCACCCTCCACACAGCAGGTAAGATCTCACATATTACACTGGATTGTCAGCCAATTAGTTCTCATCTGATCTGCTTTAACCAGTTTAATACCATTTTTCTTTATGAACGGACTGCTCAAGGCATTATTCTGTTTGGCTACACTGCTGGTTAACTATAAATCTTTGTGATTAGTGCTATAAGGTACACTAGGACACAAGTCACTGGATTAATCCATAATGCTCTCTACAGTGTTACCTACAATTCTTGCCTTGCTTTTATCTTCTCTCCTAAACATGCCTCTAGTTCCCTCCTTAACCTCCTGGCATGACCCACCCCCTACCTTCTCCTCACATGCTTTTTTTCATCCTTTTGCTCCTGCTTTTTTTTCTTCTTCTTCCTCCACCCTTTACTACTTGCTATTGGGTGATCACACTACACTCTGCATCCTTGTGGTGGCTCCAAATCTGGAATGGTTATTAAAGCTTCATGGTAAATCTGGCCATTGTTAGTAAGTATAATTGCCAGCTATGTGGTTTGTTCAGTGTTCTTTGTGTTTGGTCCAAAGTTTGTGAATTAAGCTTCTGGAAGTTTTTTAATGTTTGTGCTCCACATTGCTGCTTCTTTTGTTGGAACTCATGGTTCTGTTTTCTTGTAAAAGCTTAAAAACTTGCATGACTTTTGTTAAGTGTCTGTGTTTCTCCAACAGAGTAGTGTAAATTCATATCCTTGACTCACATGCTACTGGTTGTACATGAACACAAGGCACACAGTTTTCTGCTTTATCTGACTAACCACCATCCCTTTCATGCCAGCCGCCAGCCCCATCTGCTAGCTCCGCCCCCAGACCCTCACATGGACCGAGCTCCGCCTCTGTTTGCTAGGAGGAGCCCAGTTCCAGGAACTTTAGACATGCCTGGTGCTGTTGCCAGTGGTTATGACCAGGACTATTATTACACTCAGTGCTAATGCGACTTGCAGCACTAAACAATGTGGTGAGCTGCATACAAACTCCCCCCACACTGCTTCTCTAACTCGTGTGCTTAATCATCTGTTGTCACTGATAACACCCAATTTTCCTGAAGCACCAAACCTGTCTGGTAGCTCTTGTGTTGTTGCTCCACACTGCTGGATAGATTTGAGTGCTCCATGGTGGTGGGACGGTATTGTCTTGTATTAAACTTAAATGGTGGTGTCTTGTTCTTGCGTTGAACATGACTCCTTGAACTGTGTGTCTTGATTGCTGTGTGCGAGTTATGACTTGTGACAGTGTGTACAGTTTGTTTTGTATGTGTGTGAATGTTTTGACCCCCTGTGTTCTCTGTTAGTCATCTGGCTAATGATTGTCTAATAGTGGTTTACTATAAGGCCAATCAAGTTTTTTCAATCTTTGCTCTTCATGGTTTAGTAAATCACACAATCAGAGGGAATATACACAACAATAATGCAATAATTGCCTTTCTCTGTCTCCATAGCTTACTACAAGGGGTTAAAATGTTCTGTCAGGAGTAAATAAAGTTGGTTTACTGATTCGCTTATAACTATACTTTATGTTTCAGGTCATACATGGATGTAAACCAAATGGATTCACACCCGAGTGGCCAAGTGGACAATTTTGAATCAGAAGAACAGACACTTTATTGGCATGAGGACTCAGAGCCTGGAACTATAGTGTAGGAGAAGTTCTCCTGCTTTTCTGTGCCTTCTCCCAAATCCATCTCCTGCACTTTTTCTATGGCGGAAAAGTTCCAAGGATTCTAAGGCAAAAGTGTTTAAAGGAACCTTACCCTTCCAAGAAATGTGCACAAATGAGTTAACCCAGCTCAGACCCTTTTTTGGAGTGGATCTTATTCCTTGGGCAAACTGAACAGGCAACATGTTTCATGCAGCTCTGAGACTTGTGTTCCAAGACATGAACCATCCTGAGAAATACCTGTCATGGAAATTAAGGATTTGTTTGTATGTTAATAGTCACTGGGCTCAGAGAGATATTGAGCCAAACAGCCTGGGCTAGTTCTCCAGCGCCGTGGAAGGATATTGCAATCGTAAATCTACTGCACAGACACAAGCAAATATATGAAGGATTGAATCCAGCTGGTTTCTTTTGTGTGAAGAATTCCACGTGGACATTGTGCAGTTTGTCCTGGTTAAAATAACTTGAAACCATAGTTTTTATATTGCTACTGAGATTAACTTTCCTTTGGGGGAATTGATTTCTACAAAGATTCTGTATGTAATTATTCTTCCGGAGTGGACTTACAAGGGCTTTGAGCATGGCTGTATAAATAATGGCGGTTGATTCAGTATTATTTTCCAAGGTTACCTCACTCTAATCCTAATCATGTTTCCATAACCTTTGGCAGAAATTATGGATTCACTACAGGTTTTTTTTTTATTTTTTTACACTTCATAGCAAATTAAAAATTAACATTTTTTCTTTAATAGCTAATCATTCTGGTTTTGTGCAGTTCACCACAAGCAAATTAAATTACATTATTTTAATTAATTCCATACTTTTTTACAGATTAAGTAAAGGAAAAATACTCTGAGGATCTGTAGATTGTGGGAGGCTATGGCAGTCTCTCATCTGCACTCGTTTGTCCACTAACCATTTACGTTGTATTAGGTACTGTAAGTAGTTATATATGCAAGGATGTGCATCAGTTTTATGCATTTTAAAGATGGGACTTGTGTCTGAGGATTCTGTATTTGTACTGCATTTGGATCGGATATTAGACACAGCTGGCTGTGAATGACCAATATCTTTTGCTACACTGTGTTGAATTTCTTTCTTAAAGGAGTTTTATAATCCTTTCCATTGTTTCAATGAACACCTCTTTTTTTTTTTTTCTTTTAATTAACAAGTCCAACAGCTCGTTAAGGTTCCTAAGCACTCATTTTTGACTGCAGACTAATTTGCATTTTTAGACTTGTGCCAGTAATTTGTTTTAGATATCCATATAGTTTTCCTTGACTTAATCTGAAAAATAAACATTGATCTAAAACAATAAACATTTTTTAGACGTGTGCTTCACAAAGCCAGAATATTTAGATATACAATTTAATGAAAAACATTTCTATCTGTGATTTGCTGTGGAGTGAAAAAGCTTTCATCAAGTGTGATTTTTGTCATTTTCACAGGGATATCATGCATTTAAAAGGAATCTCACCACAGTGCATTGAAGTTCCACTGCCTTTAATCTGTCCTTGATTAACACAACTTCTAGCCATGATACTGATAGATTTCCCAGGTAATTGTCATCTTGCCTTAAACCTTACTGTGCTACTAGACACTACTAAGTTTTGGGGCTTGTTTATTGTTTTACATATTTACAAATATATTTGCAATATGTACTTTTTCTGATACTTCAGTTCATTTTGTTGTTCCCATTTTAAATACAGCACTAATATGGCCATGTCAGCTGGCTTATGAAAGGCATACAAATGTTATCTGACTCCAAACAGTTCTAGAAACCATGGCCTGGTGTTTGCCATGTTTTGTTCTCTCTCTCTAGCAAAGACATCTTTATATATGTGAATTTTGTATATAGACTTTGCTACTTTTGTCATTTTAGAGATTTTTTTTTCTATGTTTTGGAAAAATGTGTAATATATAGTATTCAGATTTGTTAAGCTGGTTCTTAGTTATTTGTATCAATGGAAATTCATTTGAATTAAAAACAAATAACCCATTTCAAACCATGTACCATTAATCTCGTTCTTCATTTGAAACCTAGCAGCAGGTTCTTCGTTGAACCTGTACATGACGAACCAGAATCAGTTTCCTCCTCTGAAATTCCATTAACAATTACTGATTGCTAGTTTCTCAAAATGTATGACTCATGTTTTGAGAAAAAAAATTCTGAATCCTGCTACTATGCGTAAACAGGACTGTAATACTAGTTTGTGCAGGGCTGCTGACGTTTAGAAGTAGCTTCCTTCTCAGTGTGCAATGATTTAACTAGAACCAATGTCTCACAAACTCGTATTTAACATTGTAAATGACAATGTAATGTCTCGCATGCTTTCCTTTTGACAAGTTTCTCAAGTTTTGCTCTATGTTCAGAAAACCAGAAGAACCAGCTGGCACACCCACTTGGAGCATAATACTCGTTCCTCATGAGGCCCAAAACCAGTCCTACTGTGCTTACATAGCTGAGTCGAAGCAGATCTCACCTGCAGTAAACATTTCTAATATATGCAGGACATCTAAACGTTTAGAAATAAGATTAATAAAATTGGAATGCATTACCATGTACTAGACCTATATCGAAATTTTGTTTATTATCTAGTGAATGTAAACAATTAATGCAGTTTGTTTTCTGTCTATTAACATTTGCAGATAACCTTATGCTGTTTGACACTCCTATCTCCTATCTGTTTGATCCTATCTAGTTTGATCGGAGATCTGCTTAATCCATGCTTGTTTCCTTGTGAACCAAATATTTTAAAACATTACTGAGCAAGTTGTTTCCTGCATTTTTCTGTCAGTCTCAAATGTTCTTTTGTGAACACCCTCCACACGGTCGCTTCAAGCGTTCCTGTGTTTCATCATAGGTAGTACAATGGATGGGTAAGCCTGTGGCACAGTTTTGATTCTTTTCAAGAGCCATACTGTCATGAACTCTGATCCAGATAGTGTACCATTCATCCAAAACATGCTGAGATGTTCAGGTTACAGCTGTGCACCACGGTCTCTCTCCATATCCTCAAATTACACCAGCTGCAAAAAGATATCAGGGAGCACAACCACAGCTGACACTAGACTTGGAAACAAACAATGGTCTTCTATCTGCGTCTCGCCTTACCCGGTGCTTCTTGCTCTAGGCAAGTGGCGTTAAACACAGATGTTCACGAATAGCTCTCTTTAGTGCTCAGTGAATGGATTGTTACAAAGAAACTGCTTCTGAAGAAACACTTTTACTAAACACACCTTTCAAACTGAGGCTAAAATAAAGGCTGACCTTTTGAGTGTGAAGGACAGAAAAGGCCTGTTTGGAAAATTATACTTACTCTTTAATTAGTATGAGAGGAAAAAAGGAGGTCACCAGCGACCCTGCCCAACCCCGCAATGGATGAGGGTACGCTTGTGCCTGTGGGGACAAAGGGGGAGGTAGCTGTCAGTATACCTGGTTTGACTCTGCCTGTTTCTAGATTGCATGTGTCTGTGTGGATTTACTCTGGGTGCTTGGTTTTCCTCGCACAATCCAAAGACGTACGTTAGGTCAACTGTTTATGGTACTTTGGTCCAATCTGAACTAGTTTCACAGTAACCATGTGTATCGATTTGTTGTAAATATCCATTGATGCTCAAAATGATGTTAAATTGTGGTGCACTTACTTGAGAAATTGTGTGATCATCCACATTAAACATGGGTATTAGTTTGGACTTGTTCCCTGTCCCCAACTCCCTTTTGCTGCTATAAAAGCCTTCACTTTTCAGAGATAGCTTGCCACTTGCTTCTGAAACATGACTGCTCAGCCCTGGCTCACTTTAGCCATTTCAGTTCATCACAAAGTTGTCTGACAGAGTTATGGTCAGAATTCAAAGCTAAGAGATAAGCTAAGCGCTTCATAAAGAGTTGGCAAACCAAATTACAGACCAGACTAGGTAGTGCAGAAAGTTGATTACCGGTAATTAATTTGATTGGGGAAAATTCCACAACCCAGCACGCGGTGTTCTGTGACTTTTGACTCACACTATATTTACCGTTACTGATGAATGTTTTTCATGCTGAAAAATGTCCTGATCTACTTGTTGATCATTTGTGATTAGGTTTCTTTACTCTACACACATTGTAGATCCACTTTGCAGTTCTATATTTAAGTATCGGAGATTTAATTTCAAAGTGTCCTCTAATTTTTGTTAGCAGTATATTTGTTTGTTCTAAAATATAAAACAGATTTTGTCTAATTGTGCACTTATAAGTGCTTGTCTTAACAGAAGATGTACTTATTTGTAAGGTTTTTCACTACTTTGCACACATCTGGCTTCCTAATAAACACAGTAACAAGATGCAGGATTTTATGATCAACTTACCTGCATCTTAACCTGTTTAGGAAAGGGAACTTCAGAATATAAGATCATACGATCAAATATTATTCAAATCAATAACAATATTTCTGTGGCAGATTAGCTGTAAAACGGCTCTTGTTCTCTCCTATGGTGCAGACATGTCATATTAGGTAGTTTAAGTCAAGTCAATTTATTTCTATAGCGCTTTTTACAATACAATATTGTCACAAAGCAGCTTTACAAAAAGAGGTTTG
>JAUZSU010119848.1:0-18552 GCA_034780255.1 Parotocinclus maculicauda
TATTAGTAGTGCACTAGATAGTGTACTACCAGAATTATTAGTATCAGTAGTGCACTACATAGTGTACTCCCAGTATTATTAGTATCAGTAGTGCACTACATAGTGTACTCCCAGTATTATTAGTATTAGTAGTGCACTAGATAGTGAATGAGACGATTGTTCAAACCCGAGCTCTGGGAAGCTTATCCGGGTGAATACTGAGCACGTGTGGAAACACGATTTCGTACCTTGTTTATGGTTCAGAAGATTTCTTTGACTGAATCTGAGTATACTGAGTATACAATCGCTCAGTTGGTCGATTAGATAGATTTAATAGTTGTATGTTATTACTGAGTCATGTGCAGTAGCTCGTGAAAAGCTCCAATATAACGCGTGTTCATCCACAGCGACTTGAGAGATGAGTTTGTTACCTAAAAGCGCTGAGGAGTTTAGCTCAGCTCAGTACTGGGAGCGATTTTTCCGCAAACGAGGTGAAAAGGCTTTTGAATGGTACGGGGACTACAACTCTCTCTGCGGCGTCCTGCATAAATACATTAAATCCCAGGATAAGGTAATAAACTTATAAGTGTATACAGTGTGACGTAATTTGATTTATTTGGCGATCATATACTCTCCACCCTGGGATTGAACCTTCTTATTGTGAGGCAGCGATGCTAGCCACCGTGCTGCCCCAGTGTGACGTAATAAGCATCAAATAAAACGACATGTGACTGATATAGTGATATATCTGATGACCTACTGAACGAAATACACGTTGTAAAGGCGATGTTAAGCTTGTAAAGCTGATGACTCTTTTCATTACATTATTCCACCTGCACTATAAGTGTACTTTAATAATCCATTCTGCAATACAACCACATGTAGCACACTAATCTTTTTTGCACAATGTATATATATATATATATATATATATATTTGCACGATGTACATAGTATTTTATATTTCACTACTAATTTTTTTTTTTCAGATTTCACTGTACTATATTCTATCTTATAATTCTGACATCCAGGGTGGACTGCAAAGTAAGAATTTAATTGGGTAGGAAAACATGTTTCCTACTGTCCATATGACAATAAAGCTTTGAATCTTGAATCTTGAATATAGTCAACAGGGTAAACAAACAAGAAACAAAAATACACTTCTGAAACTGTATAGGTTGTGTGTTTTTTTGTTTGTTTGTTTTTTGTTGTTTTTTAAAGAGAGAGAAAGACAAGGGTGGGGGGTTAGTTGAGGTTTATACACTCACAGAAATAGTGGATATTTTGTTATGGGACATTTCATTTTGAA
Organism: Parotocinclus maculicauda; assembly: GCA_034780255.1. Lineage (NCBI taxonomy): Eukaryota > Metazoa > Chordata > Actinopteri > Siluriformes > Loricariidae > Parotocinclus > Parotocinclus maculicauda. The sequence goes on from JAUZSU010119848.1 coordinate 1,288, forward strand.
ATATCCCCTAATTCTTGTGAGCAGTGTATTTTGAGGTCACAACTTCAAGTGCTTTTTGTATCAGCAATTACGTTTCGCCTTTGAATGTAATTGCAAAGTTCGATGAACCTTTACCAGCAACCTTTGTAATTACATCCCGGTGCAACTTTTAGTAGATTTCGGTAGATATAGGAACTAAAAATTCCTTTACGTTTCCTATTTATCTTGCAGGCCCGATGTTTCACAACTCTCTACCTATATCTCTATCCAGGGTTTTTTGGAACTTACTATTTAAGGTCCAGGGTTCAAATCCTACCTCTACCACAGATGGGTTACTGAGAAATGCCCTAAACCCACAACTGCTTGGTTTGTAAGACTGTATTAATTGTAAGTCGCTCTGGATAAGGGTATCTGCTAAATGACATAAATGTGAATGTAATCCAATGCTCCCATTCTCTGGAGGTTGTCCATATATAGTCGTGAATAAATAGTGTTGCTCTGTTTTTCCTATAGAGTCACCAGGTGTGGATGATTTTGTTGAATTAAATAAAATCAAATGCTTCTTTTTTCATCGATTCATATTCATTTTGAAATATTCCCTAATTTTTGTGAGCAGTGTAGTATTATGCATTGAAAGTATTTGCACCAATTATAGATGCAAAGAAATATTTTAAATGATTGCATGCCACCCTTCTTATGCATCAAAGTGGGTTTGCCAACTGTCACCCGAACATACACACATTTTATTTTATACTGTTACAATTAAGAAATTATAAAGTGTTGTATATATTTTGTATATATATATTTATAAGTTTGCCCTACATTCAAAGGAAACTTTGGTTTGATCTAGTGTGGTTATACATTGAAGTATTTATTATGCTTTTATAACTCTACTAATTTACTAATAAGCTAATGTACCAGACCAAAAGGTTACACAAATAACATGTTTAATGACAACAGTACAAATTCATACTGAAACCATCTTCATGATTCTTCTCAATTAAGATACTGTTCGAAGACATCACGCCATACTCACTGTACTTAAAAAATCTACACCTAAATATACTGTTCCTTTTACAGGCCATTAATAGTAATTTTGAATATACTTAAACCTGGAACCTATATACAGTGGGAAAAATATACTGCTGATTTTGCAGTTTTCCCATTTACAAAGAATTACAGAGATTGCTGTATTTTTTTTCGTAGTTGCACTTTAACTGTGAGAAATTTTTTATGCATGAAATAATTATTTGAGACAATAGAAAAACAGATCTTAATATTTGGTACAGAAACCTTTATTTGAAATTACAGAGATCAGACATTCCCTGTAGTTCTTGGCCGTGTTTGCACACACTGCAGTAGGGATTTTGGTCCCCTCCTGGATGCAGATCTTCTCCAGATCTTTCAGGCTGTCGATGGGTTACATTGAGTTTCAGCTCCCTTCAAAGACTTTCTATTGGGTTCCGGTCTCTAGACTGGCTAGACTACTCCAGGACCTTACACAGAGTGTAAGCTCTGTAGCAGGGGCGTCACCAGATCCACTTTACTATGGCACTTGTCCTGTTGCTATGTTTGACTAAAACCACGGCAATAAAATGTCAATTTTATCCTGGGGATAGCTGAGAAGCACTACAGGACATGCCATACAAATTCACTACAGACACTATATTTCCCATAACATTACAGCATTTTTGTGAAAGCTTTAGCATATAACACTTTCAGTCAGAGTTTCTTGTTTATTTTGCATGGAGTAATGGGCAATAGCAAAAAATGTGCATTTGTCATGCACAGTTGTGGCCATATGACTGATTGGTATGCAGAGTGTGACCCAGTATGAAAACACACAAAACTACAAAAATAAAGTTTAGAAACACCCCTGCTCTGTAGTAAGTCTGCATTATTGCATCACATGAACAATAATACTCAAATACATGTTCTACATATACAAATTATGTTCTACATCACCTTTATAAAAGATCCATTCGGTTCATGTAGTAAGCCAGGATGGTAGGGAAGTAAGGATGGATTATTTCAATTTTAGTCCATTTTTCCATGCTGGTACTCATTTCAGCTAATGTGTGGGTTCCTGTTTCACAATCAGATTTGCAGTGATTTTACTGTTCAAGTGTTCCATCATGCTATTCAAACCAGTCACACACAGATTTGGACCTATGCATTGTACAGCTCTGATCGATTCAAATTACATGGTAAACTAAAGTAATTTTGTCATATAACATTTTCCATATCGGCTTTACAGAGATGCAGGTTCAAAGCTTCAATCTGTACAAGCCCAATGTGACACTGACACAAAAAAAAACTTTCTAATCAATTTGAGGAACCTTGGGGCCAACTGAAATCAATATTAAACTGCCTTCTTCAGGAAGCCTGGAAAAAAAGAGCATGTGGATAAATCAGTAGTTAAATTAACTAAATAGTTAGTAGGTATTTTGGACAGTAGTTAGAGACAGAGATGAAATAAGCTGAAATATGAGAGTGTTATGCTCTGCTTGGGCCTGTAGCACAAAAAGTTGGTTTAATATAGATGACATACCACAGAATCTACCACCTCCTGCTTGCACAATAATGTGAACAGTGTGTGGATGGGAGCTTCATGAGGATTTCTGTACATTTGGCATCTCCACAGTGGAGGCAGGACTGTGACTCATATAAAAATCATGTTGTTCTTAGTCATCTACAGTCCAGTCAAGTGACAGAAATGCATGATCAACTGTTCTTGTTTTATATGCAGGTATTAACAAAAGGTTCTTTCAGGCAGCTCTACTTTTATGTTTAGGGCATTTATTTATCAATATCCCATTAACCATCAGGTCTCAGCCATAAGCATAAAATGCAGGGGAGAGACCAGGCAAGCAAAAGCTGGATCTGTAAGTGCTCACAGACATTGTGTTTCTACTAAATGGAAGAGTAATTGCTAAACATTAGTTTTTAATTTCCTGTATGGTAAGAATTTTGCATATAGCACCATACTGTAGCCCAGCAGAAACAACAGCTGTAATGCTTCAATAGGCAGCAAGTTAAATAATATTAATATCAATAATATGGTAGATTAAAGAACAGAAAACAAACATAAAAGATAAAGAACGTTAGTTCTAAGATGCAAAAAAAGAAATTCAGGAAAGGAGCTGTGTCTTCAGTTTGGAAGCATTTTAGTTTGATCTATATATTGCAGTAACATCACCTCAGCGGAAAACATATGTTGGAATATGGTTGTCAGATCCACTGTGGTTATTTAGTAGCTCCAGTGAAACAGTAAAGGCTCAGACATTGTTTGAAGAGGCATATGAGAGGAAATGGAAGCAGTGGAGCCACATTCACATCCATCCATTACCTTCACATGTGGTCACAGGCCAACCGGTACTCACCTGGCAATTCAAGGGCAGGAACAACCCTAGACGGGGCTCCAATCCATCGTAGGGCACACACACAGTCACGCACACAGTCACACACGAAGAGCCACTTTAGAGACACCAATTAGCCTAACACATGTTTTTGGACTGTGGGAGGAAACTGAAGTAACCGGAGTAAACCCACGCAGACACACAGAGGAGGATATGCAGACTCCACACAGAAAGGACCCATTTTGCTCCACCCTGGGATTGAACTCAGGACCTTCTTGCTGTGAAGCAGCGGTTCTACCCATCGAGCCAAGATGCCATATTACGAGCGTAGTAAAAGATCCAGTCAAGAGATTCAGAGCAATCATTAATCACTCAGGTTCATAGCAATAACTAAAAGACTGTATTGAGGTATGTATAGATATAAATAAGCAAATACAAATAGAAAATACCAATATATACCATGAAACCACCAGAATACTCCCAGCACTACTAAATGAGAGAATTCTAAAACATAAAGAATTAACAACCATTAATCATTAAACTGGTTAACAACAGCATCACATACAGACATAATTAGCTCCGCCTGAGGAAGAAGATTATCCCCTGGCACAGCAACAACAACTTCTACCCAGTCCTGTGATGGACTAGTGTCCTAACAATTAGCATGCTTACACCTGTGCCCTGTATTCTGTTGCATTGTAGAACCTAAAGAGGAAAAAGTGAGGTTAAAACATGAAGAAAACCTTATATACTTGGTATCCACTGATATTTGAAAAAAAAGACACTAGCTCACTTCTCTAGCTATTGGTTATATTGTGTAATGTTTATTACAACAGAGGACAGTGAAAATGTTAGGGAACACAAACATACTGTAGATCCAGCTTGTGGTGGTGTATTCCCTCGCAACAAATGCCTTATGTTACAGTTCTGGGTCACACATACCATTTTTCTTCACCTACATTCTGCCATGGAATGATGGTCATGAGTTCAACTAAATCTATTTGGCCAGAACACAACCGGACATGCATCACATTTGGCTCTCCTATGGTATATTACATATGAGTCTGAATGCCATGATGATTTTTACTGTGACTGGCAACAGTTGTGCCCAATGTGGTTAATAATAGACTTGATGTTACCATTTCTGAGCCATCAATGACTAAACTGAGCCATTTGATCCAGAACTGTCTGCCATCTGGGTGTAAACAACCTCATAATAACAATTTTGGACATGGGAAATGTATGTCATTATATTTATATACACAGCATTTGGCGGTACTCTTATTCAGAACAAGCCACATCTGAGCAGAGCAAGTTAAAGTTTGAACACGTACTTTCTGATTAGTATTCCATTCAATTATATTCTTTAAAGTGTATTTTATACATGGCTCCATTATCATACCATTTGCTAGCATGACATAAAATGTTAGAAAGACACCAAAACAGATTCATATGCTAGCGGTGCTCATGAAAATTAGGCCGTGTGAAATAGCACCATTAAACGAGCACATGAAGACGACAATTATCCCGTTTTTACCAAACAGCTTCACTTTCAGTGTGGAGCTACTGAACTGCAGTCTAAGGATCCATGCAGGGCATTATTACTGTAACACTGTAATGTGGTTTACAAAGCCCCTAAACTGTCACTTACAAAATGTCAACTGAAATTACAGTCACGTAAACAGCTTAACTACAACCATACTTTAGCATTAATGTAATATTGGATGTGAGACTTCTGGAAAGCGGTGGAAAAATTCTTTTGACTTCTTCCTTATAGTCATTTTATTTGTGTGTATAAATAACATATGGTTAATCCTGTCGCAATGAGTTCCAGAACACCCGTCATCTGTATAGCTGAACAGATCACACTGTCATCATGCCCATGCAAATTCAGTGACATGTTTTACATGACTCTCTGCACCTCCTTGGAAAACGTGCTGACTCAACCTGGGTTTATTCTGTTTCGCCCTGTAGCTGATGTGATTAAGGAGCTTATTATCGTGGCTTCTGCACTCATTCTGTTTTGGTCGAACGCCTACCTCTTTGTAAATGCTTAGAAACACTGATGCACACTGTTGGGTCTCTGCTCACTCTCCTCTCACCAGCCTATGCTTAGGATTTCATCATCAGCCATTAGGCATTTCCATTAGGCATTAGCTGATGTGTGCTATGTAAAAACAGACAAGAATACGGACACACATGCAGACATAAAGGTTTGTTGGCTGTGAGCTTATGTTGTTACACATGGGTAAGGGCTTATTGCATGTCTCTACTTTAGGACTGGCAGTTTGACACTTGGCTATTTTAAGTTTAGACTACATTACCACAATAGGTAAAAGTGGTGCAAATAAATAAATGAGCATAACAGCTAAACTCGCTTTACTCAAGAGTCAGTGGCAGGTTTACTGAGCCCACAGCCTTCTGTCCAAAGATTTAACCATTCAACCTCTCCTCTCTCTTACACACAAACACAAAATGACCAAAAGAATGTAAACACTCTTTCTACTTGGTCACTGTTCTTATTTCTCTCTACTTCCACTCTCTCACTGCTACAGGGTTCATAATATGGCATACAAGCATGAAATCTCATGAAATGTTATAGACAAATAGTGGAAGTTAAATTGGTTGTACTGAACACCTCAGTGAGTCTTTGTGTGACTCATTCATAGGTCAAACAAGTTAGTTCATGAACTAGATGCCCTGCCCTACTAAAACAAAGTCCATAAAGTAATGGTTTGCCAACTTGCATGGAGAACCAGCTGGCTTGCAAATAGCCCTGACCTCAACTCCACCAGATGGCTTTAAGACAAATTGGAATTTTTAGCAGTGAACCACCCTGATAGCAAATGAGTGATAGCCTAGTTCTAGTCACATTTGCCATCATACTGCTCTGAAATAAAAGTGATGAGTTCAACAGAATCTGGCTAGTAGCACACTGCCAGAACTGCAGCTGTTAGACCTCATTTGGCCCAAATTTAAGTCCAGAATAAAACATTACCTTTTTAAATTAGATGTAGGCAACATTTGGGCCAAAATTGCCATTGCTTTAATCGTAAAGTGCCTAATTTTCTATTAAGGTCCTGAATATTCCGCTATCTGGGCAGCCCTTATTGTCCAAAATCAATGCAGTTCATATTTTAATTGTTTTCTATTTAAAATAAATACTGAATGTAAATAGAACATCTATCATCCATGATTACTGTCCACAACAACTTATATTAACCTTAACTACTGTTACTCTTAAACTTGTTTAGGGAGAAGTACAGTATTTACAATACTTTCAGTGTTAAATAATGACTGTGGGAAAAACAGTTTAATCCAATATCTTTCCTATCACGCATATGCTATACTACAGTTCGGACAACATGCCATAAACAGAGATGTGTCATGTGAGCAATAGCTGGAACTCGAGTTAAAACTGTTAGCTAGCAGCGTGGTTATCATGTCAGCTGTGTGAAGTACACATACACTAAATGACCAAAAGTGTTTAAACATTCTTTCTAATTATTGATGTATTTTTCTTTTATCCCTCGTAGAACGTAATTTTAAAGTGGCCAAAATGTATGGCTATATGGTCTATGATGTTAAATACTGATACATTAGGTATTGATGTTCATGTGGTGTCAATTTCACTATATGTAGTGACCATTATATATGTTGACCAGTAGATCGATCTGAATACACACACCCAGCTAAACAAGAGTTTAATCAGGAGTAAGAATTCAATCACAGATTCTCCCTGATAAAGTAATCTAATATGAAAAGGACTTAATACACCAAGACTACTCTCATCGTCTGAAAAACAGAAAATATTCAGTGAGCAGCAGTTCTCTTGGAGAAAAAGCTTTCATTCTAGAGGTCAGAGGAGAATAGCCAGACTGGTTTGAGCTGATGGAAAGGCAACAGCAACCCAAATAACCACTTATTTTTAGCAGGAGAGCATCTCTGAACATACAATGTGGAACCTTGAAGCTGTCCTACAGCAGAAGAGCACCACACCAAGTACCACTCCTGTCAGCTAAGAACAGCCGATTGTGGTAACAGCTTGCATGGGCTCACCATATTTAGACCATTAAAAACATTGCATTGGAAAAACATTGCATGATTTGATGAGTCTTCATTTCATTTGGATATTATATAACATTTGGATATTAGATCAGAATACAGCATAAATAATTGGATATGGATCCATCCTCCTCTGTATCCATGGTCCGTCTTCTGGTTATATAATGTTGTGGGGAAATAGTCAGTATTATTGTGTCATTATATATTTTATGACCACAGTGTACCCATCTGCTGATGGCTACTCCCAGAATAACATGAAACTATTTTCTTGAACATGACAAAAGGATTACTGTACTCAAATGACCTCCACAGTCACCAGATCTCAATCCAACATACCACCTTATACATATATAGCTGAGGAATGTTTCCGCCACCTTGCTGAATCTATGCCATGAAGATTTAATGCAGTTCTGAAGGTAACAGGTGTTCCATCCCAGTACAAGCAAGTTGTACCTAATAATGTGGCTGGCAAATGTATGTTATTAAGTCACAAAATATATAGCCTTCCACTGAAATGTACCCTTTTTTCCAACCAAATTGTGAGAAATTACCCAATCTTGCAACAGTGCACACCAGTGATAAAAGGTCATGACTCAGATGACAGATTTCAAAGAAAGCTATTATATTCATAAGATCCTATTAAGCGCATCTTTTGCCCCTTTTTCTGAATTTTCTTGGAAAGATTAAAGAAGCACAGTAAGAATTAGTTCACTCACCATTACCCTTGGTATTTCATGTTTCTCTCCTTCAGGCTCTATCATGTAAAATGTGTCCTACAATTACTATAATCATTATTATTTCTGGTGCTCTCCTGGTGTCAGGAACCATCCCAACATGTTGATCCGACTTTGACTCCTGGCGATGCCTTCCTGCTGCATTGAGTTTCACACAGGCTTGTGTATGAGGGAGGGAAAGCCATGCACTGAAACAGCAACCCCTACCTAGCCCTGCAATAGACTGTTGCTTCATTCTGGGCAAAGGACCTGTAGATTCCAGGGATATGTCTCAGGATTACTTACAGTCCTGGTGAGGATATGTTGGGTGGAGACAAAAATATACTTTAAAAATTGTAATAGTGTAATGCAGTTGCATTTACAATATCTTTATCTTGATGCAGAAGCACCTTTGCTATTGTGGTTTAGAGGTACATCTGCTACCCCCTGCCTGTGTATATTAGTCAGTTTTGCAAAATGGTTACCTGTCATTAGGTTAAAAGAGTTATATTTGTCCTTGCTGCTCATAATATTTAAAAGGCAAAAAATGAGACAGTATGGAATATGCAAATAAATAGATTAACTAAAAAACAGTGTTTCTTACCTGTCCTTATTGTTCCAGATGCCTTAACTTGTTTAATGACATTATACACCTCAGAGGGAGACATATGCAAACCCCTTCAATCTTTCTTTGAGATACATTGTTTTTAAACAATTCAATAATTTTCTTACACATTAGTTAGACAAATTGGAGATCCTTCACCCACATTCGTTCCTCAAAGTCTCAGTTATTCCTGGGTACTCTTTTTGTACCATAGCATGAATATTATCACCTGTTGGCATCACCTGTTTAAATCCCATTATTATTTAGTTTTTTAACCTCCTTATTAGCCCTAGCTTTTTAAAAATGTGCTGCAGGCTTGAGCTCAAAGTTAATGTATGAGTCTGCATTTTTTATTTTCATTTCCATACTGTCTTAACTCAACCCTTTACATGCCAGAGTAGAGTGTTAAATTAATTGTCAGGTTTCTTTTATTCGTGTAAAGCCAAGGTTGGCTCCCTAAAGTACATTTTGATGGATTGTTCCTTAGTAGTTTTGCTTTATGCAAATCAGTGTCACGGAGCCAGGGCCCAGTTGGCAGCAGGGGGAGCAAGGCAGGAACCAACTCAAGACTAGGTACCAATTCATGCGCGCGCACACATACGCACACGCGCACACACACACACACACACACACACACACACACACACACACACAATGTGACTCTTTAGAGATTTCAGTTAATCTAATGCATGAACCTGTCAGGTGACATCGTTAAGGTAGGAGATAATAACTTACTTTAGCATTTTTACTTCCAATATTAATAATTAAGTTATAATAATTGAATTTAGTATTATTTCAGTTTAGGCAAAATAGGATTTGTGTATCCCTAAATTTTGTTTGGAAATTGAGATAGATTAACAATGATGTTAGCTATGTACATGTACCATTTAATTACGGATTTACATCATGCACGTGAATTGTCAGCATTACATAGCACAGACGACAGAATTTATAGGCAGGAATGATCTAACATTGCAATGCACTAAAAAATGTCATGGTTTATACTGGGATCAGAATAGGTTTAATGCAAGCCCTTCTCTTCGTTCGGTCCAAATCACCGTTAAAAATCCACACACAATATCCACTCCATCAGAAGCCACGTGCACGTTGCGCCCCTTCAGCGCTTACTTGTAAGAGCTTCGGGCTTCTCGCAGTGACCGGTCATACGGTGTGGAGGCAAAGAACGAGTTGCGCAGCTGACAGTTAATGAAAACCACGATCAGCAACACGAGTAGGAAGAGCAAAAGGCACATGACCACGTAGGTGGCCAGGTCGGGTTTATTAAGCTCTCCCTCCCGCAGTGCGCCCCCGCCGCCGCCTCCTTCTCCGCGACCCGTCGGCTTCAGAAGCGCAGACACGCTGACGGGTGCGTGAGAGACATCCAGAGACGCCGGCGCGTGCGTCTGGCTCAAAGCGTCCAAATCCCGCGCAGCCGCCGCCGTCGAGTTTAAGAGCATCTGCCGAAGCATGATGGCACTCAGCACCAGCCCGTCAGGTCACCCGTCCGTCAGGCTGTAAAGCACGAATTCCACAAGGGAGGGCGCAAAGTTTTACGCATGTAGTCAATCAAAAATGCTCAGAAGCGTTTGAAGAACAGGGATAGACGTGTGTATATAAGAACTATTTCGCATGTTCTGCAGCTTTTTCTCTTCCTAAACCTTTTCATATACGAATCCAAAAAAGGTTCCACTCTAAGTAGTTCTCGAATTTGTCCTTATGGATCACACTTAAATAATATACTACAGAGCCATGGACTAGAAGGTAATCCAACTCGTTGGAAGCCATTTAGCAAGTCAGAGGGTTTTCGAGACGCATCTTTGTTTCTCAAGAACAAACAACCTTTAATGAAGCTTTTTTTCTGGATGTGCAAACTCCAACCGAGATCAACCGTGTCCGTGCGCAACGCGCCCTGTTCACTTTTCGTCCTCACCGGATTCTGCTCTTACTGAAGTAAACACAACCACTCAAACAAACAGCTCTGTAAGCAGCGGTTTTAAAGTGAATTGCCGACTAAAGCGCAGTAAATCCAGCGTAAACAAGTTTGCACAGCCAAGTTCCACACAACTTCCGTAGATGTGACTCTCATGGGCTACACGTCGCAGGTAAATTCAGCAGGAGGCTGATCCACCTCTCTGGAGCTGCAACCGGTACAAAGACGACGTAGGTACAAAACGACACACTCTCTGCAGGTTCCAAAACACAATCTGGGAAAAATATTACTGCATCTCTAGGACGGACATATATATATATATATATATAAAAAAATACAGAGCAGTAAAGGAATGATCCGGCGCTCCCTCTCGACTGAGCGCAAAAACAGTCTGGGAAGACAGGAGATGGTGAGGGAGGGAGGGCGCAACACATGACATCTCTTCGTCTCAGAGACTGGCTCTTCAATTCGAGAGTTAGTGTGTGGAATAATCTCAGCGGAGTGTGAAATGTCTCAGTCAGGGAGGAGAAAATGGACCAGAGTAGCTACAGTGCCAGGATCAGACATGTTAAATGATGCAGAATGGGGTGAAGCTGACCTGTGGGTTCAATTTATAAAGAAAAAAATGGCTGTACTTGCACCATGGGCAGAAGTGGGAATTGCTAAGCACCGATTCTTTAACGATTCTCCATGCAGCTTTATACAGTTTTTTTCTATACAGGCTTCTATTCTCACCGTCATTCCACGTCTTAGGTCTCATTGTAGATTGTGGGGATTGCTTTGTCAGTATGTGGCCTTACTCCAAATGACTTTTCAAGTGAATAAAAGGATCAGTCATAGAGAGTCTTAGAGTTGTGGTGCTCAATCGTTTGGTGTAAGGTGGTCAGGATAGCTGTCTTAACTCTAGGTGTTTTCACCACGACGTTTCAATAAAATTAACATATTTAAAATGATCATAAGTCTTAAGTCTTGGGTCACACAAATAGTGACATGAATTATTGTCGATACCAATATGTGAGCTCTATCTCTCCAGCACCAAACTGGACTGCATGTGCATATGGATGGTACAGGAAATGTGATTTTACAGTTCAGTAGGTGTAGACCTACAGGTATCTGGCCAAATAGTAGAAACAATTCATTTTGATGTGCTACATTTATTTTCATATGTATTTGGGCTGTTTACTTTTTTGTATAGGTCTATTTGTAAATTACCACACTCCAAAGTGTTAGGGACATGATTAAAATGTAAAATTCAAGCCCTGTAAAAAAAGAATTGCAGTGTTGAAACAGTTTTGCAGTGTTTAAGTCTTCTGTATTAATGCATCAATAAACATATATTCTACAAAAAATAACTTGACAAAGAAAAAGACCTAGAAGAAACTTGCCATTAAAACATCAACCTTTTTTTGTAGGGACACTAGTGTGGTTTTTTAGCTGGTATGTTTTTCCAAGCCATAGGAGAAACTGCCGCAGTTCTTTTGAAGACTTTGGTTGTCTCACTTGTTTCTGTCTCTTCCTGTAATCCCAGACTGACTCGACAATGTTCAGATCAGTTCTCTGTGGGAGCCATACCACCTGCTGGAGGACTCCTTGTTCTTCTTTTTTTGCTGAAGACAGTTCTTATTACTTTGGCAGTGTGTTTTGGGACCATTGGGGACCATCGTAAAGCTGTACAATGAATCTGGCAGCAGTCAGATACCTCCCTGATGGCACTGTATGAACAATAAAATCTACCTGTACTTCTTGGCAGTAAAGGGGCATTCATTTTGACCAAATCACTAACTATATTTGCAGAGATACAGCCCTAAACCTCCAGGGAACCACCGTTGTTCTTAACTGTTGAATTCAGACACTGATCAGTGTCATGCCCTCCAGTCTTTCAGCGGACAAATTGTGTCCCATTAAATGCATAAATCTCAAATTCAGCCTCATAAATCCAGAGCACCTGCTGCCATGGTACTGCAGTTCTGTCATTATGTTTTGGTACATACGTTGTTTGGCTTTATACTAGACTCTGAACCATGGATATTCAGTTGTAGCTCTTCCAGGAAGATCACATTTGACAAGACTTATCCAGACCATAGATTTGTGTGCCAGGGTCCCAATAAATGTTGCTAAATAACACCTGAAAGAGGTGGCAACATTATAAAGTATTAAATGCTTTACAATCAAACATGTTTTAGAATTGTGTGTTGCAGGACTGAAATGCAGGAATGGATGTTTATTAACAAATATACATGGTATAAAAATATGCTTCTCTGAGAAGCTTTTCCACAGGTTCTGTCTCAGTTGAACAGTCTTCTGTCTTCTGTTATCTGATCACCTCTTATTTAGCTTTTCATGTTTTGTATGGCTCACTCTCAGATATTTAACAAGTTTGTGATATTGTCTTTTTCCTCATTATTTTTGGAGTAAAAACACAAAATCCAGCCTTACTTGTTTTTTTTCTGCCACAGCAGAACATAGGTAGATTACACTGCTTCCTCCTTTGAGCCTGTGTGACTGAGATGGTTTTATAGCATGATTGTGTGCGGTGAAGGGGACAGCCAGAAAGAGTCATTTGCCCAATTATTTATGCCATTTTCAATCAGTATAATATGATATTAATATTGTTTTGAAAGGATTCACCCAGCCCTAGACACACGTGATGGATCTGTTACTCTGTTAACTTGTATTACAACTGCTGCATTGAGAGTTGGAGAGTCATATTGACAACTGCATCTGTTAATAAAATTGCTAAGTAGCTAGAATCTTTAAAAAAATAAAGTCTTTAAAGCAGTCTAATAAGTCCCAAACCAGGCAACAAAGTCAGTAATTTGGCAACCCTGGTTTGAAGATAGAAGGCAGTCAGCTAACAAAAGATTTTCTTTTGGAAGCAGGAACAAAGCCCATGACTTTCAGGAACAAAACCCAAGACTTTCAGCCTTTTAGTAACTGTTCAACTAACAGCATAGTATATTATCTACTCAATTTCTGTCTATCTGGCTGTAAACTAGTGTTTGTTCTTCCATCAAAATTAATTTACAATGTCCTTTTTATAGAAGAGTACTGGTTTATATCCTTTATATACTGCTTAGAAATTAAAAAAAAAAAATTAAATGAAATATTATTCATATTTTTTTGTGAGCAGTATATTTAGTTGTAGAGAACAACTATTTATCCAGTGTCTTAATTTGAGACACTTTGCTACCTGCTAAGCAGTCTATGGTAAAGGGTCTTGTCCCCACTATAACAGACTATTGGGATTTGAAACCGCAAACTTTCAACTGCTACATCAGAACCTTAAAAAAACAATAGATTTAATATCGATTTCATAACCATATGGGTTGCACTTCACATGGTGAGCTGTTCCTAGCAACATGTCTTCTTCAGCATACCTTAAATTTGCCCACACAACATTCGATTAAAGTTTCACATCAGTACAACAACCTCAGTGGCTTAAAAAAACTATGTGGATTTCTATACTAACAATCAAAAAGTGAACAGGGCTGATGTAAAGAAATAATATTATCTGCTCGCAGGGTGTATTAATGAAGGTTTATAGCTCTAGGCATTGCATCACCCACAAAAATCAATCATTTTCTAATAGTTTATAGCTTTTCACATTAATCTTTTATACTTTCACTCCTTAGCTTTTGTCATCTATTAAAGTTACATTTAAAAAAGATTCTACAGACATGAATCAAACCATGTTTTTTAAGGGATAGAGACCATGATTTGCAGAATTTTGATGATTTATTTCTTGGGATTGTTATGTTCACTTTGAAGTATGGTATTGCACTATGTATCCATGCATTCTGCAAAAAATAATGTTGACTTTTCAGTTCCAGGTGAGGGCAATTAGATAATTCAAATATCCACCGAATATTCATATTTTAATATTCACCAGTGTTCACCCTAAAAGCAACAAATGTAAAAATATCACTTTAACAGAAACATGAAATACAGAAAGTGGAATGAAAAAAGGACCAGAATCCCACCATTAAAGAGAAACCTGTCCAGAACTGTTATAGTCCAGGATTCGCAAGTGAAGTGCTTCTGGGTGGCCTCAACACCATGCTGTAAATGTATGAGCACCTTGTCACATCATGTAAACAACTTAGACAAAACAACTGCAGTGTGTTACAAACCTCCCAGTCATATTTACTTTAAATAAAACATAAGATGTTTCTGGAAAGGTAATGATTGAAGGATTTGTTTAAATAGTGACTATTTTTCTTTCACAGGCTCTGGTTTGCTGCAGGCTTGCTCTACCCGCCAGCACTGACCCACTTACATGTCCCTCTGTCCAACTCAGTCTCTTAACATTACACAGTGTGACAAACTAACTCGCTCCTGTTCACTACATTTTATTCTGATTCTTGACATGGCCAGAAATAAGATAAGAGAATGAGACTGAGAGAATGGATTTCCAAGGATAGCAATTGTACTGCTTAGCAGATCAATTGATTAAATGGCATAATTGTATAGTCGTGGATTGCATGGATTGTATAGCTAAAGCTAGACACAAACAAAAACAAACAAAAATAATAATAAAAAACCCACAGCCATGCTTATTCAAAATGTAAATGAAAAAGGGATTTTTTTTACAGGTGTCATGATTCCAAAACCACTGGAAAGCCTCCTTATCCCTCCTTATCCCATCATGAAAATAGTGTTTACCTTTTAAGTGAAATTAACGATCACCCTTAAGGAAATAAATGAAGCTGATAATGATTAGTTATGATAAATACAGTACAGTAGTACAACAGTTTAAATACACATTTACATAATGGAATTTTCCAAGCTTAATTAAGCATTTCTTATTAGAATTGAACTATGGTTGAGTGAACATGCCCACTGCTTCCTTTTGTGTCACCGTTATTTGACTGGTATCTCTGTGATATGTTCAATAATGTTGTTTTACAGAGAAATGTATACACAATAAAAAGTAATCATTTAATAATCAGAGACAAATGACTAAGTCAGGCATTAAAAATGTATATTACTTAATTACTCACATTAACAAGTGCATGTACAAATGTTAGAAATGTTTGCAATTCATTCACTGTATGATGTAAAAGATACTTGTCAATTTACATTAGATATTATGCAAAACATTGACTAATGTCTCTTCAATAAAAAGGTCTGTTTCAGTGGCTTCAAAACAGATTTTGCACCCTGTGCTGTGCTGCTCATGGATAGTTTAATTAATGAACAGTTCAATACTGCAGTTAAATATTTGATCATTTGATTTGTCGTACTTTTTGAATTCCACCAAGATTAATTAATATTATAGACACCTTGGTAAACACTTTCTTACCACATTTGAAATTGAATTAAATTAAAGGAGAAGCTATGCTTCCTGTGTTTTATTCTTCTGGTTATTTCTCACACAAACAAGACCCTACACCACAAAAAGCATACCCATGCTAAAATGAAGCTGATACTGCTTAGTTATGATAAATAGTATGATGCAACAGTACAAATGCAAGTGCAGGTTTTAAAATAATTACATTTCCTAAGCGTATTGGAGCACTTCTTATTGAAAATGATTCACTGTGGTTGATTGAACATGCCCAGCGGTTACACAACAGCGTCACTGTCACTTGACTGGTATCTCTGTGGTATGTACAATTATTTAATATGTAATATTATTTTACAGAAAAAATGTTAAGACTTAGAACTCACAAGAAATTCCAACATGGAATTGTGTGGGGAATGCCTCATCAAAAAGTAATCAGTGGCTAATCAGGAACAAATGAGTTAGTCAGGCAATAACAATTATAAGCTTAAATCGCATTACTCGCATTAACTGGTTCATGTACAAATGTTTGGGATGAATGCAATGTAGACACTTCAATTTGTAAGACATTCAGGGAAAAAAATCACTGTTAAGCATGTTATAAATGTTAATTTGATTAATTTGATTCATATTTTATGTGTCATGATCAGGATACAAGCGAGGCAAGGAGATATAAGTGTGTGAGCTTTATTCACTTTATACATCCCAGGTAAAAAATGTACTGTAAAATTTCATTTTCATTTAATCAAATTTCATTTGCCTGACAGTTTTACCATAAAGTTCACACTTCTACTATGAATTTTTGATGCTAATTTGACCACATCATGGTTCCACTGTCAAATTCATAGTACAACTGTAAACTTGGTTGAATATGAACTACAAATGTTGATGGTAAATTTGCCTCAGTGGTTCTACTGTCAAATTTCACAGTACATTTTTTCCTGGGATTGTGCAAAACAGTGACTACAGAGAGGCTAAGGTGCTATACAAAACAGGTAATTATGAGCTAAGAGCAATGCTAACACTAATAAACCATGGTAACAAAACAATTCTAGTACAAACAAACTATTAACGGAACTAGACAGTATTAATACAAACTGATGATACTTACAAAATCACACAAGGCTAAGACAAATGGACTATGCTAAAGCTACAAACAGTGCTAGGCCTACAAACAATGCTAATTATAACCATGCTAATGCTAACAGATACTTAATAACAGAAGCAGATAGTTTGTTTATTTGTTTATTTGGTTTCTTTAACGTCGCCATCGGCATCAGTGGCCATGTAAGCGACACACACAAGGTTATATCCATACACAAGTTCATCTC
>JAUZSU010119859.1:0-18550 GCA_034780255.1 Parotocinclus maculicauda
GTACTGGACTATGGACCAGAAGGTCTGGGGTTCAAATCCCACCTCCACCAAGCTACCACAGTTGGGTCTCTGAGCAAGGCTCTTAACCCACAGTTGCTTGGATTGTAAGACTGTATGAATTGTAAGTCGCTCTGGATAGGAGCGTCAGCTAAATGACATTAATGTAAATGTAAATGTACTACTGCCGAGACTTTAATCAAGAACTGTAACTTCCTACTAAAGGGGGTAAAACTAGCAAAATGTCTAACCATGTACAGTTTGTTTTGGTTTTCATGCTTGGTAACTCTGAGTTGAAAATCACAGTTTTCAGGAAGGACATCCTTATAAGTCTCTCAGACTTGATGGTTGTAATGCTTTAACCCTCCAGGACCTTAACATCCTTACATTTAGAAAATACAAAAGTCATGTTAAGTCACTAAGGTTCCCCAGATTTGTGAACAATACTGTAAGTAATGTTGGGAAAATGTTCCAGTGATTTCATCCAGTGATTTTTAACCCCTAAAAGTCACTGTGCCAGCCATACTGCTTTCTGAGTATAAACACTTTTTAAGTTAGTATATGATATTTTCACTTAAATGTCCCGTTAGGTTTTTTATAGTTTAAATGTGTGTTATTAATACCTACAGCTGAAAGAGAATCAGTAATGTATTGTCTTGGGTCTTGAGTTCACATACACGCAACACTTTTATACAAAAAAATTAATTGGGTTTACTGTGAGCTTATGTATAGAGAGGGTAGTGTGTTCATGAATTGGTGATTTTAAGCATTAGTGGAAATTGCTTTTAAAGCTGCTGTTTGGTCTGATTCTATTACATCTTACATAGGATGTTGTTTCCTAATTGTACTCTGATTAATGTTTTTTTCATGACAAAGTTGACATGGCTACTGTATGAACACATAATGACACACTTCTCAAACTTTAATTTCTCGGTATTACAAAGTCTGTGTTAGGAATGTCATTATTGCTTTACATGAAATATCTCGGGTTTGTACTGCCTGCAAAGAGCTCAAATTTAAAGAAAATGCAAATGTGTTTCTTTTATATGTCTCCCAACTTTTTCTGATTTGTGGTCATATTTAGAAATAAAGGATGGTGTGTCAGTGGTTATCAAAGTTGGTTCACAGCTCCAGAGATCCCATGGTAAATGTCTATGTGAGTGTCTTCTTTGGACTCCGGTTTCCTTCCATATTGCAAAGAAATTCATGAAGTCAGTTGGTGTCTCTGAAGTGTTTAATTGTGTGGGCATTTGCCCTGCAATGGATTGGTGCTCAGACGAGTCTTGGTCTCTGCCATGTGCCCTGTACTGCCAGTTAAGTCCCAGCTCCCTGCTACCATGAGATTTATTAAGCATATATGATAATGAAGGACGAAATAAATAAATAAATGAGTTCTGAAAAAAAGGTGATCCTACTGCCGTAGAATGGGTTACAGGAAGGGATTTTATATTCATCTTAAAATCCACAAATAGTTGAAATGAAACGAGAATTATCTTAGCCATACGTATATTATTTGCGGTAAACAAACATATAATGTGTTACCTGTGCATAGTCAGGGGTTAAAGTTAATTCATTTATTAAAGTTATATAAAGGAACATTTTAAGTGGTCAAACTATTGTGAAGGAGCTGCCTACTTACTTTCAAATAGTTGCCATGCTAGCATGTCATACACAGAAATATTTGGAGAACATGAGAACTGAAGTAGGCCATCCAAGGAGGCCTTAAAGGTACTTAAAGGCTTAGTCCTCCCAAGGTTTCTTCCTTCAACATTTAGGGAGTTTTTTTCTTTCCACTGTCACCCTAGGTTTTCTCAACTTGGGATTGGCTTTTTAAGATAATACAATATTGTAAAGCTGCTTTGAGACAATGCTCCATTGTAAAAAGTGCTACATAAATAAATCTGACTTGAAGTAAAGTTTAAATTGTCCCCTTAAAATGACATGTTCTCGAACAGCAGCTCTGAATCCGCATATTGCACATTTCTCACTAGATCTTTAACCAGCAACGGGTAAAATAGACAATATAGAAACATAGGAGGCCAGATGAAATGACTGGCTCAGACCTCTGTCCAGTAAATCAAGATTGTGTTCCAGTGACAACTTTGGCTGTTGCTGTTTATCACAAGTCATTTGACCCAAATAACCCATGTGTACAAAAACAATGTTTCAGCTAGACTATTAATACAATGTGCCAGCATGACTGACAGTGTGAGAGTAATGGGGGCATCAGTAATAGTCAAAAATCATCCCCAGTCACAATCCAACAGTTAGCAACAGGCAGAGATTACAAAACAGCTATGCTTTGTGACGTAAACCCTAATCACTTTTAGCCATGATTTATTGGTAATCAACCAGCTAGGGTTTTGTGTAAAGCTGCTCTAAGAAGAAATTCCAAGTAATCTGACACTGCAATTTACCAGATCATGACCTTGTACAATTATGAGGTAATTATGGGGTCGGTTCTTGTGTAAGCAGTAACTGATTCATGCCTGGCTAAGATGCTCTAATATGCTGACACTTACAGAGGCAAGTCATTTAAAAGACTGTCACAGCAATGAGACATGCAGTCCATCTGTTTCACTACATGCACTCATTGACAAAAAATAACACACCCAGATAGATGTCATCCACTGACATCCACCCAGATGCCGAATTGCTCCAAATCATGTCATGCTGTTATGTCTGTAGGGAGATATGTAAATAATTACAGGTGTGGTCTAATTAGATATTTGGTCTTGCCACAAAAAAGCATAAAAGTGCTTTCCTTGCTCCCCTATAACAATGCTCTCAGAGGCTAGTTTTGGGTAATGTACCTCTTAGTAAAAGATTGTTTACTGCTAAATCTGCCTCTATGAAGCACTCAAAGACAGACTGAGAGAAGCAGGATGGTCCTTTTGACAAACTGTCCACCATCTAGGCCGTTCTGAACTACATTATCTTTTAAATAACAGTCAGGACCCTGACAGTGCCAGCACAGATTAGGTACTATTTGGATGGTGGATCATTTGCATCACTAGTGTTACACTGATATGATGATGGCGTGTTATTATGTGTTGTTGGTACGATCGGCTCAGACACAACAGTGCAGCTAGAGTTTGTAAAGTCAAAAGCAGGAGCTTATCTGTTACAGCTTGTGTTTGTAATCATCTAATGCTTCATCAGAGGTCACATTTTGGTTGGTGGAGTATTCTTAGTCCAGCAGTGACACTGACGTGTTAAAAACTCCAGCAGCACTGCTGTGACTGATTCGCCACTGAAGTACAACACACACTAACACATCACATCAGTGTCACTGCATTGTTGAGAATGTTTATTAGTTTGTGTATACTATTTTGATTTATTTAACGTTGCTATCAGCAACATCAGGAACACTTATGAGTCATCATCTGAGTTACTATAACCTTTCTGTTAGTGGGAATCAGACTGGCCATTCTCTCATAACAATAAGGCATTTCAGTCTGCAGAACTGCAGTCCAATGAAATGTTATTTGAAATGTTTCGTTCTATCATTGAGTTTAAATAAGAATTTCCAACATCTACATACTTTGTTCCTTTATGTGTTTTTTAGCATGTTTAGCCATTTGATGGTTATGCCAGAATGAGGACATGCATACAAAGAAGAATACAAAGCATCTCTTTATGTCACTCTAAATAAGGCAGTAAATACACCAGTGACTGCGGTAGTAACTGTTTATGGAAACCCTGATTTAAATGTGTTACACATTCCAGTCACTGTATATACAAAGATAATAACATATCCCCTAATTTTTGTGAGCAGTATAGTTACTAATGAATGTTTCATTAATATTTGTTTGTTTAAATGTTTCTCTTAAAGATAATGGATCTTTTAAATTACAATGAGGTAAACACTGGTTTAGTGTAAACAGGTGCAGATAGTATATATACATATATATATATATATATATATATATATTTAAAAAAAAAATATATATATATATATATATATGTGTGTGTATGTTATAAAATTGTAAACTAATTATAAAAACTGTAATGAATGTAAATACATTAGTATTTCAGGATTCATGATTTTTCTATTTCTGCTTGAAAAAATAGGTCAGCAGGGGATTGGTGCTCGTAATGCTATTGTAAAATTTAAAGTAAATCTCAGGAATGCCTTTTATGCCTAGTTCCAGTCACCAACAATTCTTAAGGCCTGAATTTCCAAGTCATTATGATTTGGATATTTTCCATCAGGTTGTAAATGTTAAGACTAGTGATCAGTCTTGCAATCCAGATTAAACAATGTTTTATACAGATGTATAACCCTTTAATACAAGCATAGGTCTATTTTGCATTTTTTATTATTTTTTTGGTTGCATAAGTGTTTAGTACCTTCGCTTTCTGAGATCACCCATTCAATCCATTGGACCCGTCTGTGTGGAGTTTGCATGTTCTCATGCCCATTATTTGGTCGTTCTAAACATGATTCTTTTGAAACTATGTGGATCTTAGGACTCCCCAGTATCTAAGATACCTGCACAAACAGAAATTTGCTTAATATTTGCTTTAAATTTAAACTATAGCTAAACATTTAGCTAAATATCAAATATAAGGTTTGCAGTTAGCATCCCAACAGAGTCGACCTGTACACACATCTTACAAAAGGTATAATAATGTGTGAAATAAGTGCCTACTCGTTCTATCTTTTTAGTTCATTCTATATAATTAAAATTTTATATTATTATTTTTTTCCCAGTGAGTGTGTTATTTAAATTATTCTTAACATTTGTAAACAGAAAAGCAGCACCTTAAAGCATACAAATCCTGTGATGATTGCGGACCCCAGGTTGGGAACCATGACCATATATAATTCTCACATTTACTATTACTAATGGTGGTGTAACAATACACTCTGACCATGATTCGATTTGATTTGGTTTGAGATTCGATTTTCTCACGTTAAATTTGATAAAAGGCATCCCTTTATTTATTTCTGAAGTGTAAACAATGCAAATTATTGCACATTTACTTTATATTAAGGAAAGCTAATTAACAATAACATCCTGCAATTATAAGAAGTTACAAACAGTTGTTTAAAATTGTAAACAAAATACTCTATTGCAGCTTCACCATATATTTAAAGAACAGTGTGAAAACACTGATTTAAATTTCTGAAGAATAGAAATTTGGTCCTGATTAGATTACCGAGAACCATCTATTTTACGAAATTAAACTACAAAACAATGCTATAAATAATTTGCATTTCAGACAGCATATGATTCAATAGAGAAAACAGTACAACACTCCAATGTAAGAGTAAGTAAGTTTCCCTCTCACGATAGAGAGTAATATGTAAATTACTTTCCTATTTGACACTCTAAAGGTCTGGTTTATAGAGGCTTCTGTGAAGTGGCCCAAATTCAACTGCACTCTTTGCAAAGCTTCCGTCTTTGACATCACATGGACAAGGACATGGCGCACTGTATAAATCATTCGTTTCCATGACCATGCCCTTCCTCTTCCACCTCCTCTACTGTGCACTCTTCTTCTGCCTTCAGGTCTTTGCTAATCCATTGTTCCAAAGCTTATCAATGACACTTTGTCATTCTATCTATCTAAGGTTCTGATTGGTGTGTGTGAACCTGAGGAATTGTGTGTTAAATGGGTTCAAGCTGTGATAATTTGAGCTAATGACATGGAATGCCAGTGCATGTGGTGCAGCCAGTGATATAGGAAAGAATTTGTGTGTAGAATGTTTACAAATAGCACAACAAACCTAAATTATGTGCCATAAAAATTGAATACTGTTTAAAGCTTTGGGAAACAGGTTTGACTTTTGTTAGATGGTGTCATGGTTTGGGATGTTTATTTAATAGGCACAGTTAGAGTGTGTAAGTGGTTGAGAAAACCTGTAATAGTGCATATGGAGTAATGACTCATGAAACTTTTATTTGTCAGGTTATTACGTACAGCTATCTAGTAGAAATGCATTCCTTATTTGGCCTTTAGAAAAGATTGGATTGTTCAAGCTGATCGATGAGCTGTGCAGGAACCCTATACTACATTTGGTTAGCAATTGCATCAATGTCTTCTACTTATTCCACCTGATTCACTTATTAAACAGTCACCAAACTGTCAGGGTTGAGATTTTTTTTAAATTAAGTCTTACTGGAATCATTTGATGGTGATACCAACTGGAGGTGTCCACCTGAGAGATGAACTGTAGCTGTGAGGGGATGAACTTTGATAGCAGCAATGTGTATATATGAATTCAAAATGATTTATTGGAATAGACCCAGTATGTGACAGGACAAAATTCCCAATGGCATCACCAATATGTAATATGAAATAAATACACTAGATTTACTACATGATTTGCTCAATAGACCTGAAAAGGAACCTGTACTTCTCTTAACCTTTTTCCGTTCCTTCATCTTCCTTTTTGTGATTTCTTGTTCCTAAACAAGTAAAAAATGCATTATGTTGTATCATTTAACCACCATCATTTCCATTGGTTACCCTCTGTAAAACGTCTCTGCTTCTTCAGGTACTGGACTGAGTGGCCCAAATTCTTCTCTCAATAGTTAAAATTTCTGTATAATTAAACAAACTAAGGTTAGTGCAGAACTTTCCCTAATAAACTGGCAACTCAGTAAAAAAAACACTTAGGAATCATGTCTGTTTACTAGCTCCTCACCTGATCTCTTTCTTTAGCAACTGATAGATACTGTAGCTTAGGAAAGAGGTGAGAAGTAAATCGTTAGGTTGTCAGTGCTTTTTATATTGCTATCCTCAAATAGCTCTGGTCAAGGGGAGATCATGGAGAGAAGCACACCAATTATTTTTAAGAGCACCACTTTTAAATGTTTTAAAAGCACCAAAATCATTCATGGGAAAAAGCGGGCAATAATAGTCAAATGCTGATTTTCCTCCGTTGTTCCAGACCAAATTTTCCTTGTGCAGTATAAAGGACTTCCACATTAATGTCACTAAGGTAAAGTTTGTCAGTGGTTTCTAGAGCATTCACTTTTAATATGGATTCCTAGTTGCTTTACAGAACAGGTCAGAAAGGGCTATTAAAACGAATAAGTCATAAAACAGTGTTTGGAAGCTTAGAATAGTTTGGAATCATTTAGGCTGGTAAATGATTTAGATGTGTTCATTTATAGCAGCATTTAAGAGGGATTTCCCTATAAAATGACATGAAATGCTTTTTACTACAACCAAGTGACATCACTGGATTTGCCTAACCTCTAAGTTAAAAGCATGCTTTTATGTATGTGAAATGTGAAAGTGCCTTTCATTTCCTATATGGATGTCAACACAATTGTCTCAGTCAGCTGAGTCACATAAAACTGAACAATGAAGATTTGGCATGAGGAACACTTTTTCTTGTATATCATGGATATTGGGATGCATCTCTTGTTCACAGTAGTTATACATTAATAATATGTATGATATGCAGTATACACAATAAGGTAATTACAGTAAACGCCCAAGTTAACGAAGTGTCTGCGCATTATTACAGTAAATATTAGCTGTACTGTGACAGAGCAGAAATTTGTTTTCACAGTATGGAAATAGGATTTTGAAAAGCATGTTTTACAGTAGCAGATTCAAACAAACTAAATGAATGGCAGATTATTTCAGAAGAATCTGTGTTAAATATGTAGTTCTTTGGCATGAATGCTTTAGATGAAGTACTGAAATACTGTGTATACAAATCAAACATGTTTATACATACTTTGTACTTGAACTTCTTCCATGCTTATCTTGGTGTAGTCATAGTGATAGGTTTCACCATCATGGCATTGCTACCGAGTATTTGCGATATCTGGGCAATTGAAATCCAGCGGGGCAGTGCAGAGAGATGTTTGAGAGATGTTTTGAAGACTATGTGACAAGAAGCTGCATCTCTACCATATTTAAGAATGGATGAAGAGGTGTCATGGTGTGGGAAGCCTTTTCAGGGCTGCCACTGGTAACATATGTGAGAGATTGTGTGGTAGTTAAATGTGTGGGTGGCCCTTTGCTTCCTGCGCTCAGGGTTATGTTTCCCACTACCGGCAGCTTTGTGTCCTTTTACATGCCTTGTAATATTGTCATAAAATGTACTTAATTGTATATACTAATGTATATCACCATAGGTGACTAATAAATATGCACTGATTTCCAGATGCTCTCTCTCTTGTGACACTGTATGTCTGTTCTGTTCACTGAAGGTGAATAAGTCCAGTAATTCTACAGTGTTTTTCCATTCTGTAGTATTATGGTTTTGAACAATAAACTGCACACATTAGGTTAGACTTTTTTATTGCTTGTTTCGCGGATCTGCCGACGATCATATTTGAAGAATACAAAAGAAAAACAACATCCGCCGCAGTACCAATGCTTGAAATAACATCCGAGGAACAAGCAATTAATAAAGTCTGGCCTTAAATGTTATAGCAAAGGTATTAATAAGGGGAAAAGGAAAGATACAAGAGCTGTGCCATACTGAACAGGAAACTTCAAATAATTATTGATTTTCCTTATCCATTCATCTACCTTGATCCGTGTAGTCCTGCAAAACAAGCGTTTTTGAAGGTGAAGGAACCTTGCTTAAGCGGCAGCTTGACAGAGGTGGGATTTGAACACGACCTTCTGGTCCACAGTACAGTAATCTAATCTCTAAGCCTTCACAGCCATGATGAAGTAAAATAAAAGGACAAAAGTACTCTATGTGGCTAGCTAACCCTTCTAATGAATAATATATTTTATGTAAGCCACACTTACTATTAACTGGTTAATAATATACTGCTCACAAAAAGTAGGGGCTACTTCAAAATGAAAATCTCATGATTAAATGTCTTGTATTTTGTATTTTGTAAGCAGTATAAAGCAAACAGTGGCAGTACAATGGATTGCTTTCAACATGTCTTTTATAGTCATTTAACTCACGATGAGCATTGGACAAGTCACTGTTGCAAAGAGTGCAGCAAGCAACACTCATTATTTGCATCCTTTGCACTTTTACTTTAGTGTGCACTTTAGTGTAGTTTGTAGTTGTCTCATCCTGTTTCTCTCTCTCTCTCTCAAATGTATATAGCTTTACTGTCTTTAATTGTACTGAACAATTGTTGAATGATACATTTGTAAGAACATGTAGAGAGAAGTAACATAAGTGCATCAGTTCGTTCAGTATCTTATCCACTTGATCCTGGACAGGACCTTCTCATTGTGAGCCACTGTGCCACCCACATGTATATATAGAATTCAATTAATAATATATTTCCTTGGGATTGTTTTAAGGTGTTTTTTGTTGTCTGAGTGGTTAAAATGTATTTAGGTGATAATTTTGACACATTCTTGTATCTCTTCTAAACCCACCCAAGTAACATTTATTTAGTATTAATACTTTTCTCTTTTATAAAAAAATCTTTATATTTAGTTGTCATGAACTCCATCTTTGGGCTTTGTGTTTCTCTCTCTCTCTCTCTCTCTCTCGCTCTCTTTTTTTCACACATACATACTTGCTGGCTCTAAAAATAATTTTCAGGATATTGTCTGTAATTTATGGGTGCCAGAGAGATCCCTAGAGTTTCTAGGAAAAGCAGGATGTCTATGTAGTGAACAGCTTAGTAACTGTCATTATGTTACATTCAAGATTTTCACCTCCCTAACAACTGAAAACCAATGTACACTCTGTCTTTATCGGCTATGAATACACAGTTTTCCAACTTTGATATGAACTGGAATGTTATTGAACTGTTATGAACTGGATGTATTTTTAAATGAAAATAATGGAATGTTTATAATTGTAATTCATTATACCATAAATACATCTGACAACAGGTTCTAAAAAAACAGAGACAGCAAGCTTTGTGAAAACCAAAATGTGTGCCATTCTCAAAACGTTTGGCCATGACTGTATTTTGGGGTGTTTCCACCCAATGCACGACGCTCAACACATGGTGTGAGTTCCAGATACTATATTTGTTGAAAGATTTATATAAGTCAGGGACATGTAGAAAAAAGGGTATAAAATCTAGGGTTACTGGTTCTATTTAGTTTTCATAAATGTTTGCTATTACAGCAGAACAGATGACAGTGTGAGACATTTTGTGTAGGTATCAAAAGCAGTATTGATATTTATATTAACAGCTGCTAAAATTGTACCACATGTATTGTTTTTCCCCTTAGGCCAGACTTTTTTTATTGCTTGTTTTGCGGATCCGCCGACGATCATATTTGAAGAATAAAAAATATATATATGTATTTTTTTATATATATTTCTCGGATCCGCCGCAGCACCAATGGTTTTTAGCTATGTTTTTTTTTCCAAATACACTTTAATTTAATTGTTGGTTAAAAAATCTATATTTTTCAATTTAAAAAATATTTTTATTTCTTCCTCCTTCCTTGTATTGATTCCACATAGTCCTCGAGAAATTGAAAAGTGATAAAAAGTTAAGATTTATTTTTATTTTTTTCCCTCCCTCCTCTGTAGATTCTTAAGTAGGGACATCCGAGGAACAAGCAATTAAAAAAGTCTGGTCTATTGTGTATTAAGTGTCTGGCATATTTCTGCAATTAATGGTGTGTGTAGCTTCAGTTAAAAAGCTGAATATACTGCACAGAGGGTTGTAGCTATATGGAGGACAGTAGATCATTTTTCCCCATAGCAACCATGATTATAGGGAGAGTTCCACAAGCTCTACTTTTCTAATAAGGTTAAATACTGTGTAGACAGTGTTTGTTATAATATGTATTCTTGTGGATTATTCTGTTAGACTGTTGGCCTTTTGACTAAAATGAAAGCACATGGAATTAATTGTCCAACATATGTTGGCACCTGAACACCACATCCGATGTGTTTGCCAATTGTCATTCAAAATCACAAGCTTTAATATAATAATGGTAATTTTGCTGTTAGAACTTTATTTCTTGTAATACTTATTTTTACTTCCATTTAGTAACAAGAGTTTTAGTAGCACAATCCCTGGTTCACAGATGGTACTTCAATTTGTGATGATCTGCTGGAGTTTAACAAGCATTTCGTCATTAGGACGGAACCATAATGGCTTCTGTACAGGGTGTGCACATGTTTTATTCCACTCAATTTCCTAGTGAAATGATCAGACATATCAGAGAGTGCAACTCACCTTCTGTCACAGTCTCCTATTTTTTTGTTTTGATCTTTCCTTGGATCATTTTTCAAACTCATTTTGTCACATGAAACAATGTCATGTTTAGATTGAACTGCCTGATTGAATGCACTGAGTTATGTGGTGGTAGCATGAAGAAGGCTTAACATGGGGTATTCAGTCTACTTCAGTGGGAACCCCCAATCTGCTTGCCACAAACCCAACCCCTTAGACTTTGGTAAACTCAAAGGATAGTGAAAACTCCAGGCATGATATAGACATACAGAGAACACTGAGACAGGACCCACCCCCAGCAAGGCCAAACCAAGTAAGGAATATAAGATACTATATATCTTCACTATACCAAGCCTGAGATACAGTATGAACAAGGGAGGCTCAGCGCTGGGAACCAGCTGTACTTAACTGATCTAAAAGAGTGGTGTAGTTGCACAGCGGTTAGAACAATCATTTTCAGTCCCGACCACAGACTCTGCCTGTGTGGAATCTGCATGTCAAATCCCACATGGAGTGGTCTGAGTTCCTTCTGTATGGAGTCTGCATGTCGTCCACGTGGTTTACTTTGGGTACTCACGGTTTACTTCCACAGTCCAAACACATGCGCTAGGCTAATTGAATCTGCTCCTCTATAAAAAGGTTTTCAGAGGCGACATTTGGGTAGTGTACCTCTTAGTAGGAGATTGTTGACTGCTAGACACACCTTTATGGAACATTTGCCCTCAGATGAGTCTGTAGATCCTTCACACTCATAGGTTGCTAAAGCTGGTGTCCCAGCTGGTCCCATCAATTGGCAATACATCAGGCAGGCCAAGGAAAGGCTGCAATCTGGGTAAGATATTCCTATGAAGCCCTTGCTGTGCTTGGCTATACCTCAGGTGGCTTCTGGATGTCATGCACATATTTCTGAGTTGTTGGTGCCCTTTATATCATTACTAGGTATGATGGACTGTTGCATGCAATGGCTTCCCAAATAATCACACGAGCAGTTGTGGCAATGTGTCAATCCACAAAAAATAGTGCACATGACAAGGTCTGGTCAGATGTATTTAGGTGTTGTAGAGGCAGGTATAGCAGTCATCGATCTCTCACCAAGAAGTACATTACCCAAAAGTAGCCTCTGAGAACTTTATTGTAGAGCAGCAGGTAAAAAGCACTTTTTGACACTCTTGTTAAAAAGACCTCATCTGTAATCATAACTGTACATATATGCTTGAGACAAAAGTGCATTTATATTTTTGATGCAATCCCAGCCTTTTCTATGTAGATGCTTCATTTTTTATCGATGAGTGTATTACACCTCTGCTCTGGTGCATCACTCTGTCTTATCAACACATTAAGTATCAGTAGGGTTTGGAAATGTAACATATGTGTCTTCAGACTGACGTGAAACAAATCTCTGACACTGTTATCCTCTATTTCCTGTTCCCACATTTTAGTTTTAGGATGAAGCCTATTCATACAAACCTGAGCTGGCCAGGCCCTAGGAATGTTGTGTAAGCAGTCCTAAATACAGCTCATTCTATGGCTAAATAATTGGCTTAATAATGCTGAGAGTGCCAAAAATAAACTTGCATGGTGTGCTGTGTGTACTATTGTGCTGAGAACCACTCTCAGGAGCTTTTGTATTTTATTGGCACACAGATACACATGCTTTACAATGCATGTCTCGAATTATTTAGTGCTGTTTGCAAAGGTTTGATCCAGTTGTTGCATTGTGTAAATGTGGCAGAGAACTGAAGTGAAAAATCACAATTGTACAGCTAGTCTTAGTGTGTAGATACTTAATGGCTTAATTATGTTTCAATACCAGTGGATGGGGTGGAAATAATTGCCTGCTGTAGGTACTGGTGGCTACATTGGTGTGTAAAATACCTGAATATTGTATTTTAAGATGTAACTGGTGACATAATTTCTCGCAAGACATTTTTTTAGAATGAATGCCTTGCTGAGTGTGTTTTTGTGCAGGTACCTTGGTTGGTTTACATCTGTCATGGACAGCTGACTCACAAAGTTTGTCACCATCTTTATTTTCTGATAGGATTGGGTATCATTTGCATTTGATGAATAATTGCAATGTTTAGATATAAAAAACTTTTTTTGTCATCTTTTAACTATGTGATTCATAAATTTCAGCCTCTTTTGTACTGGATATGCTAGCGAGGTGCTAGCACTGTCTGGAGTAGAACATGGTCCACTGTTAAAGATTAATATCATGCTGGTACCTTATATGCTTTGACATTTAACCTTTGTTGTGATAATTTTAAGCACTTGTGAGTGTCTGTCATTTGTTAACGCTATAGGGAAGCATATGAAAATAAAACATGTGGGCGATGTACATGATCACATGATGCACCGGTTCTGGTAGACCAAATAATCCCTACTGTTTATATGAAGCATAAAATACATTAGTAGGAACTGATCAATCAAAATTAAAATTCTATTGTGTAACGACCACCCAGCTCTTTTTGTTAAGTTTGGAATTTGCATATGGGAATTGAAGTTGTGGGGTTTTTTTGAGTGACATACATACTTTATAATGATCAAACAGCAATTAATAATTGTCACATACCCCTAGGCTACGTACTTTTAGCCAATATCCATTTTGCTACTGTAAGTGCTTGCCTGTGTGTAAATAAAAACATACATGGTTGTTTTCTCTAGCACTGAAAAGTGGAGGCATAGTGATTTAGGTATTGGACTATTGACCAAGCAATTGATCCCTTGATACAAGCTCTTGACCCTTAATTACTTCAGTTGCACCATGTAAGACTGTATCAGTTGTAGGTTGCTCTGGATGATCTCATGTTAGCTTAATGTACAAGACTATTGACTGTAAGACTGAAAGACTATAGGTTGAGTGAAAATTTCCAGAATTGCCAAGCTGTTGGATCCTTGACTTTGCTATTAACCATCAGCTGGGTGGATTGTAACTTGTATGATAAAGACTGTCTATATTGTGAGTTGCTTTGGATAAGGGTCTTTATTAAATGTAGTAAATGGAAATGGTAAGCTTCTCAAACCAAAACGTATTTATCTTGCATATTTAAGCTGGTAGGAACTTTAAGTTCCTGCAGATTGCATTGCATGAGAATGATTGCTATACATAAATGTGGGATATGTGATGGGATTTATAGATTGAGAAAAGGTGGTACAGTGCAATGAATGTCTCGTTCAATGCTTGAAAAATTGGTCTCTTTGCTTTCAGGCAATATTTGCTTCTAGAGGTCAACAGAGGTCCTGTAGACTGGAATTTTTGCCTCTGTGGTAGACTTCCATACACCTGCAAATTCAGCTACTTCCTTCACACTGTGGCTTTAGGCACGCCCACATCTGCCCTGCAACACATTTTCCACACTGTCACACACCTCGCAGGTATTTATAGCATATTCATCGTCATGCAAGGTGACTTATCTTTACTATTAGACCTGGTAAAAGAAAGTAGTGGTGTCGTAGTTAGCAAAATGGAATGGCTTAATCAAAAGATTCAGATATTAGGGGTGTAACGAAATATTGTACTCATTGCTTAATTAGCAATATTAAGGTCACAATTATTTTTATTTTTTTTGAAGTGTAAACAATGCAAGACAGTGCACATCTTCTTGAATATGTTTTCAAACAAAAAATACCATTTAATGATAAAATTTTAGAGATAGAGGTTTAAAATTGTAAATAATATGCTCTGTTTGTTGTTTCACCATATCTTACATACCCAAGTGAAAGTTCATTTTTTCTGAAGTATATCAGACCTTTTGGCTTTTCAAAAACGTAGTTGCATCATTTAATGAAAATAATAATCTTTAATAAATTAAACATGTCACACTTTATATCTCCACCATGCACATCATTACATTTTTGCGATTGTTACTTCCTGGCTGAACTGCACCTGTTTCTGTAAAATTGAGGTTCCTCTAATTCTGAACATTAAAGTAATCCCTCTGGGTTGCTTTATTGGCTGTGTCGGACCATCTCCAAACTTGATGATTCAGAGCTTTAAACGACGGCTTGGATTAAAGGCTCTTATTCAGTCCTGCACTGCAGAGATAAAATAGACCCTACAGGATGGTACTGATCATGACACACATCCAGAGGTGCACAAACATAGATTGTTGAGGTTCCGGCTTCTTTTGCACATGTTTGCTTTGTAAAGTAGTTTGGTCTTTGAAGATTAACAATTCTGAGTGGCCCCTTTTCTCTCAATGTGAACTTTGCCAGAGGGTAGGAGAACACATTTCCCTGGTGAAGCTAAAGGTGTCTCTGACTTTAACTCTCTGTGTCTTATTTCCTCATGGGTTAGATATGACATTATGCATTCAGAGGTTTAACATTTGAACTGACATTGCGAGTGCTGCATAGAATATCAAAATAGATATTTTGCATCAGAAGTCAGACAAGGGGACAGCACTGATGTGGATGTCAGAAGAACAGGAAAAATAGGACAATTTTAAAAACAGCACTGATATGGTAAGAACATTCTATAAAGTGTAACTTAGCTCTGTTGTCAGAATTTGAATGCAGATCTATGTCCCAGGAAACCATTTATTAGTGGTACTATACAAATTGTGACTGAATGTGATATGGTTTGACTCAGTGTCTGTATTGCTCTGTGTGTGTGTGTGTGTGTGTGTGTGTGTGTGTGTGTGTGTGTGTGTGTGTGAGTGAGTGAGTGAGTCAAGTGTAAAGGAGGTGTACTTATTAATACGTATTGATTTTCATTTTCTCCTCCATTGGACCACTGGATTGCACCCGGGGCAAGTGTGTGTATGTGTGTGGGTTTGCATGAGAGAGAGAAAGAGAAAGAGAGAGAAAGTCACAAGGTCAATACTATTAAATATGACAGCTGCTGGCCCTTTTGTCTACGAGAATACATTCAACTTAGTTGTGTAAACTGTTTTTTTTTTTTTTTTTAAAGCCAGCTTAAGCTAAATCATAACTGAGATCCCAACAGTGTTAACTTTTCAGAGCTGGGATTTGAACTCATAACATTCCCATTAGCCTTGTATAGCCTAACCACTGAGTACAGCCACATAGTAAACTGACTGGGCAACAGACCTGATATCAGAAAGAGTAGGGCGTCTGATAACCACAGGGGGGCAGCATATTTACACGAAAATAAAAACTATGCCGGTGGTTAACGTTTTAAAATCATATGTGTACATTATTCAATCATATAATTAAAACATATGTTCACTCTGTAACTGGGGAGGCACTGTGGCTTAGTGGGTAACTTTGCAACTGATGATGTGCTGAGAATGTGACAAATGCAGAAACATATATTGCTCACAAATGGCTAAATTTCAAAATGAAATATCCCATAATGAAATAACCCCCCACCCCCACCCCCCAAAAAATACATAAATAAATAAATAAATATCCCCTAATTTTTATGGGCAGTGTAAATGAATAGAGACTGACATTAGTATATTACTAGCCGGTGAAGCTAAAGGTCTCTCTGACACTCTGTGTCTTATTTCCGTATGGATTGGATATGACATGTGACATGACGTGCATTCAGAAGCTGAATATTTAAACTGACAATATGAGTGCTGAATAGAACATCAAAAGGTGTATCAATATCAGTGAAGAATATCAATATTTTGCATCAGAAATCAGACAAGGGGACAGCACTGATAAAGCACAAAATTCATTTTAAAATAAATACATGTAAAACATTGACATAAAAAGCAACCTGTAAAATACACAGTCTCTTCAGGTGACACATGATGTAATCCTGTTGACCAAAGGTGAAACTTATGTTTGGATATGTCAATGACTAAATCTGTCTTTTGTAATTGTAAATGTGGTGCACTGGGTCCTCCTCTATCTATAAATAATACATGATTGCTAAGTGTGTAGTGCTCATACTATTGTTTATAATCTGTTTATAATCGACCTCTAAATTCACATTTTGGTCTGTTAGCTAACAGCTGCTGTCAAGATTTTTTATCAGTTTGATCATGACCAAAGTGACGTACTATTTAATACTTTAAACTAAAACAGCAGTGCCAAAATAATGCAAGAGTTATTTTGAAAAGCTAATAACTAGGTTGTAGGCTCAAATTACAGTTTAACCAAGCCAATACTGTTGGGCCTTATGGCAAGGCCCTTAAACTTTAACTCTAAGCTATTTTGGAATAAGGGCAAATATTGTTAAATATTACTGACCATACATGCCATTGCAGAATTGACCGTAATGGAATATCAGCATTGTGGTGTACACAAACTTTTAGCAGAAGCAGAATGAGTACATTTACAACCCATAGCATGTGCCCTCATCCAGAGCAACTAACAAATGATGCCATTATATAATGCTATAATACAATGCTATTATACAATGTATGCTTGAAATGAGTCCATCATAACCCATCAGCCCAAATTTTGCTACTACATCTCCTTACACCTGGCTGGACTGATTCCTAACAGATTGGTATTTGTAATTTTGACACAAAATGACACAAAGTAGTCTATTCAACACCATTGAAACCATTAATCTTCCCACCTAAATAAATAAGGTCATTATTCTCAGTGAAAATTAACAAAACTCCAAACCTTTGTATAAGATTGTGACACATTCATTGTTGACAGTGACACACCCTCCTGAATGCATTGTAGCAACTTACTTTGCAATTGATGTGGTGGTGAGGATATGAGGATGTCACACACATAAACACATATATGCACATCAACAATATGTACCCATTAACAAGCCTGTGAACTTAATTCATGCCAGTAAGAGAAGGTAATCATACATGTTTGGGGGTGACTTCTGAGACTGCTCCACTGCAGCCTGACATGGCAAAGAGTGTCTCTTCCTGAGACATGCAACTGGGGAACTTGAATAAAATGCGCTTTTGTCCTGCTGATTCTAGGCCGACACTACGCTGTTTTGGTCCCACACACACCCCCATACTGGCTTAATCTGCCAAGAGCACTTCAGCAGCAGAATCCCTCAGCACCCTTCTTCCTAGTGCCTATTTTGCAAGAATAATAGTGATGCATTTATGTATTTGCTAGGCATAAGGCAGATTTCCCTTGTGATATTTCAAAGAAGCACGTTTGACTGAACTCATTCTAGGTGAAATGGTTGAACCAGTTAGAATTATTAAATCTCCTGCTAAATCTCTTTAATCTTCACATTCAGGCAAGTCGTGTTACAGAGGCATCGCAAGGGCTGGAAAAACAGGGATGTACACTTACAGGGAGCGTTCAGATACTTCAGCACTTTCAGCCTTTTATATAGCACTATATAGCATTATTTTTATATAGCATTATTACCAGTTAAATAAAACTGGCTTTTACATCTTATTTGCATTATAGAACAACTTTCTTTAACTTGTTGTTTGCTTTCTGATGTTCTTGTTTACCAAAAAGGATCAAATTATAATATATATATATATATATATATATATATACAGTGTTTCCTCCCCCGCGATAAACGAAAATCCGTGAAG
>JAUZSU010119870.1:0-18549 GCA_034780255.1 Parotocinclus maculicauda
AAAATAAATTCAGGACTGAAAGGGTAAAAAAAAAAAACTCTGCAGAAGACAAACAAATATTTTTCTACAGATTTGAATAAAGCTCCGAGGCCTAATAATAACCTTAATAATAAGGTGCTCAAACTATTGCACACACGTTAGTTTTTTTCCAATATGTTTGTGTGTGTTCAAAATTTTGCTACTTTGTAAACTCATATTTAATGCTTATATAGAATTGAGGGTTAACTTATTGTTACAGTTTTAATTTATGGCATGGACACCTGCCAGTTAATAGTGATAACATATCACAGAAATGCTTTCTATCAAATCAAAGAGGGAAATACAATCAAAAACAACTCGACAGTGTCCCAGGGTCAACAGTCACGAGGTAAGACTGATGCCCTGTGAATTCTGACATAGACTCTGAACCGCCCAGCGACACTAATTTTATTATTTATTACATCATATGACTTCTATGTAATATGATATGCTATTTTACCTCCAGTACAGAGAGTGTGATCGTGCCCTCTCCATCCTGATCAAAGGCCCTGAAGGCTCCTGCAAAAAGATTAGACATTAGTTAGTATGTCATTCTGCAGTAAACAGTTAATACACCCTGCCATGTAGTTTTGATCTAAATACAAATATCAATGGTATCTGACAGACCAGGATCCCTTTAACACTTGATATTTCATGCGTCTTGTCTCTGGAGTGTATGTAAACAAAGTTTTTAAACTTTATGTCCATTTATACTTAAAATGTCATATGCCTCTCCAGCCCACTAAAGCTGGGTCATGTGGAAATCAGCTCGTAACAATGGACCACTCGCTTCCTGTGTTGTTTACAGTTTGCAAAAAAATTGCAAAAGATGGATATTGCATCAGTTTATTCACATACAATATTTACTTAAACTAAGAGGAAGGGTCCAACTTTGTGAATTAATGTTTTAGAAGTATGATTAATATAGTTTTAATTGCAACTGTAACAAGCTCACAAATGAATCTGGGCACACAGAGCAAACTGGTGGGAGCCAGTTACATTATAGTCCATTTTGGAAAGTGGTTTCCGTTCAAGTTACTTATGAACAATGAAAATGAACAATTTTCTGGCATTTACTACAGTGCTGACATGGATTGGGTAGGTTTGGTGAGAAAGAGGCATTTACACTTGTTTAATATGTGGCTACAGTGCCTCTCAAAACAGCTCTTGAAGTGGTTTGGACAATTAGACTGCAGATTTCTACATGGCATGGCTATTTGAATTCAAACCCGATGCTCAATATGCATAAAACAATCAGTGGACAGTGTGAACATTGGTGGTTTAGCGGTTAAGGTACCAGACTATGAACCAGAAGGTCCAGGATTCAAATCCCACCTCCCAAAACCCACAATTGCAATTGTAACAGTATATCAGTAGGATTGAGGATGGATGATCTACTTACTGAACATCCCTTCGAGACGCACAATACAATTGATGTAGCTGTCAAAGTCAATGTTCATGCTCTCGTTGGCGTAGCGTATTGTGATAATATCATACAGCTGGTTGTTTAGTCGGAACCCTGAATGGCACACAAGACACATGACTGCACAGTGACAAGTCCGTTAGATGTGATGAATTGTTCACAATAATAAACAATATTTATTTGTACATACAGTATTGCCATTGCTCGGTAAAGATTTGTAGGATTCCCACCTGCATCATTGATGGCGTTCCTCATCTCATAGCTGCTGATGTTCCCAGTCTGCTCGGTATCATAGTGCATAAAGATTCCCTACAGAGGACAAAAAAAACGATTTCTGCACATTTCTATGGAATGCATATAAAAGAGTAAAAATCTGGAAGACTTCAAACCTGCCACTGTTTGATCTTAGTCCACAACTGTCTAAACTCCTGGAGATTTAGTTTGCCTGTCCCATCCATCTTTAGAACATAATCAAGGTCAAAAGTATAGATTTAGGATGTCATTATTTGGTCGGCATTTAGATTGCGTGGATGGGCAACAACAAAACTGTGTTTTTTATTAAACGGGGTATAAAAACAAAGGCGTACATTAATATTATCCAATTATTGTACCCACGTTTAGTGTACTACTCAAGTAAGCGTGTCAAGATAACTACTTAAAATTGATTAGGACTATACAGTCCCCAGTCACTTTATTAGGAACACCGTTTGCCTTTAAAAGTCTTAGTGGCATATAATTATTAAGGTGATGGAAATATTTCTTAAATTGAGATTTGTTGGCTGAATATCCTAATGCAAATGTCCAATTCTATCACGTTCCACAGTTCAAGTGGATGCGTTAGAGTCGGAAAACACTTGGCTCCAAGAGGAAGATAGAAGAAACGGGGAAGAAGAGAAAAGCAGTGATAAAATATTTCAGAGTGCCATGAGGAGAAAAAAAAATAGTTAAACCAGAGAACAATACCACAGAACAGGAAATATACACATAACATTGTCAGAAAGTTATTGAGTGAATTAGTGGAGCGTGAAAAGAGAGAACTACTAGTTACTGATCTACCAACTGAAAATAGGACGAGAAGAGCTACAAAAGGAAGGTAGATACAATAACTACATAATAAATACATGGACTTTATTAATTAGATGTTTGATTAATCTTGAAACATATTATCGAATAAAGATGACTATTCAGGCTTGTGTGTGAGATTTATTTTCAATATATTTGAAATGAAATGTGCCCCAATTTTTGTGAGCAGTATATAATAAATGATGTTGCCATTACGCATTTTTACTATCCCTAATATTTCAGGGAGGAAGATGGAGAGTAAAAATAAAGTAACAAGTTATGAATTATGTATTCAAAATATATAAGATATATATCAAATAGTGAATTATAAGCTTATTAAGAATAATATTTTTCAAAGGATACATCCATAAAGGCAATCATGCTACGACAACTCTCCAGACTGAAGCCTTCTGTATTCATTTCTCTATCTGTAAGCAGTCAAAATAGTTTAATTGAGAATTTTGTATTCTGAGAAACAAAACTCACTGAAATATACTTACGCTCAGTCACCACTCTGTTCAGAACATTTCTTAGCTCATTGGCCGAGATCTCCATTTCCTGTTGGATAAGAGAGGAATTGTCTAAGAGTTTGACCAATGAGTATTGTTACTATGCTGGGCTACACCATATATTGGGCCATATTGCACTTTGTGTATACAGTATTGGGTGTATTTGGTAATACTGATTTGATCTATTACAGCTAAAGGCGGCTCTTAGTGGTCCATCAACAAGCAATTGAGCGTATTGCTGCTGAATGCAAGTGGTGGTCTCTGGTGGAGGAAGAGTACCTTGAGATTTTGTTCACTTGTTGCCATACTCACCAGAAAAAGCACATGGAAAATGAGACTGAAAACTGATTTAAACCCATGAATCACTATGCTTTGTGGTGCACTGTCTGGTGACCCCTGTACCCCACCCATCAATGGAAAGAGACCACAATGATGGAACATTTTCAGCAAAGCAATAACATTAATTTAACAAAGACATAGTGTGTTGAGCTAGAATAATTGCTCTTGTACCATTTAAATGTATTCTTAACCCAGCACAGACACAGATGTATCTAATAATCCCAGTAATGCCACTGTAGCCTAGGCTCTTCAGCATATCGTCCCGCCATGTAACTACTATGTCAGTGACACTGATTACTGACCAGGACTATGGACCAGAAGGTCTGAGGTTCATTTGCCACCTCTGACAAAGTTGGGTCCCTGAGCAAGGCCCTTAACCCAAAATTGCTTGGCTTGTAAGACTGTATTAATTGTAAGTCGCTCTGGATAAGGGCATCTGCCTAATGACATAAATGTAAATATAGATGTATCTCTGGTGGTCTGAATCCACTGATTGATGGGGTATAGGGTGTCTGCTACATAACAACAAAAGAGCTACAGTCAGTAAGTGCAGGACATCATGAACTCCTTGAAGTTGTTGGTAAGGGTAGAGGACAGTGTGATAAGAAAGGTCACATATAAGTATGTTTTTTAACTAATTTCAGTTGTAACATAAGGTGATTGAATCACTGCTTGTGAACAGCACTATCTGATTCCTCACGATAACGGCTGCTATAGTTTAATCCCCTAAATTACTAAGTAAACATACTGTGTATAGGAGTAACATAGTGGACATAAATGGTGTTCTGAAATGAGACAGAAGAGAATGGTAGTATGTTAAGAATTAGATATATGCACTTGGTAGGGAAACCAAGCAGAAAGGTGTGTGCACTGGCTTCGCTATACATGTCATTTAAAGTAGGCAGAGTGTGTTGGAATATGTTTGGGATTTTCCCATTAAAAATACCAGAAATAGTTAAATAGTTTAAATACACTGCTCACAGAAATTAGGGGATATTTTTAAATGAAATATGAATATGAAATATTCATTAAGCATCCTCTAAATTTTGTGAGCAGTATATTACCTATCCAAACTCTATTCTGGAATGAGGTATATTTAAATATCAGCATTAATCTGTAAATTGACCACATAATAATTGGGGTATTTAAATGCAATTATCGTTTTTAGTTTACTAAATCATTCTTTATGACTAAAGTCTAGTATGTCTGTGTGCCATGTATTGAGTTGCTAAATAGCTGTTAAACATGTATTGATAGTAACCCTTGTAATAATAAGTACACCAAATGGTAATGATCTCACACCATGAAATTAAACAAGTTATTACCAAAGGTTTAGTTCATCATTGCCTATATAAAGTCTACATTACTAAGGGTAATGGGCGAAAGATTTCACCTGACCAAGTTGCGCCTGAAAAAACAGATTAGTGTAAGCACAAAAGCTGCTGTACCCAATAAACTGTATGTACAATAAATCTATTAATTTATAAAATCAATTTATAGTGAGAAAGTGCTCATTTTTGACGTATTAGCCTCCACCACAGAACTGTCTGACAGTTTAGTACTTACTTCTCCAGCTATCTGTTGAAAAATGGTGCGGAAATGTTGGTCCTCTTCAGTCTCCTCTCCGGCTGAGGCTGGATCCGGCTGTGTTATCAAGAGAGATCAAGCAGAGAACAGTAGTGTCACAGCCCTCCTATGACAATGTTATTTTTTTTTTACACATTACATTATTATCATCAATTAGCTTTAAGACTAGCAGAAAGACCAGAGAGGAAAAAATCTGTCTTAGATTATTCTTGGATTCATAAAAATGATGTTTCAATTCACTGAATTTAGTTTTTCTTCAGTATACAGCATATTTTGCAATTCCTGTGGAATGCTGGTAGAGCCAGCTGCTGGAAACAATTGTTCCTGACGCCCTGGGTTTGAATCATGGTCTTGCCACATGAAGACTGAGTGGTATGATTTCACACTACCAACATGAACTACACAGATACAAACTACTGTATTCATACATATATTCAATACTATATCATAAACTAGTCAAAATGGACTCGACAGCACTGTATTTCATCCTAATGCCAGACTTCACATTCAAAAATAGAGAACAGATAAAGTTTAATACTAGTTCAGTGACAAATACATGAAAGATATTTACATTTCTAATACAGTGATATATAAAATGAAATGAGAGGTCTAAATGTATCTTAAACTTTTATTTCACTATGTGCTATTGAATATTATATCAATCATGTCTTTATCTTAAGAGTTCTGAAGATGTTTTTTAAGAGTAAAGTACATCTGTAAAAAAATAAAAAGATGGCCCAGTTACAGTACTCACCACTGGATGGTCTGCTTCAATCCTGTTCTCTATTTCCCTGAGTAGAAACCAACAAACACTGGTCAATGCTAACATGGATGTTTGATCCATCATTAGATTCTGACATTTGAAGTTTCACTCTGTGTTTGCATCTGCACTTCTATTTTTGCATATTATTTATTATCCCATTGGATTATACTTATCTTAATTTGGGTACTGGACTACTGACACAAAGGTCCCAGCACAGCCAAGCTGGCACTGTTGGGTCTCTGAGCACAATCACTCACCCTCAATTACTTGGATGATTGTAATATTATTTTAGTTGTAAGTCACTGTGCATAAGGGTGACTGCTAAATGTATTATGTATTTGAATGTATGTATTTAAACATTATCTAATCCATATTGCTCTGAATATAAATGTCTAGGGTACATGGTTACTTTTAGAGTACAGTGCCAAAATCTTAGGATACCATTAGATTAGATATACCATTGTTTTAGCAATTATAAGTTTTAATGATTCATGGACAGGATGAGAATGTCCAGCATAATTATTTCTCATGATCTGTATTAAAACACAAAAAGAAAATACAGGAAAATTTGTACGAAGTTTTAAAAACAA
Source organism: Parotocinclus maculicauda (assembly GCA_034780255.1). Lineage (NCBI taxonomy): Eukaryota > Metazoa > Chordata > Actinopteri > Siluriformes > Loricariidae > Parotocinclus > Parotocinclus maculicauda. The sequence goes on from JAUZSU010119870.1 coordinate 6,292, forward strand.
CAGCTTCTATAGCCGACAGTGACAAGTTTGTAGTGTGGCCTCGCAGTATCTGACAGCTTCATTAAAGTGCCAAGTTTTACCTTCTACAGTCTGAAGATGCTTTAATAGAATTATCTGTGTAGTAAGGTAGCAGCCAAGAAACACCTTTTTTGGAAGGTAAACGAGGTAAAAGGCTAAGATACACTAAAGCTCACAAACACTGGGATGAAGATCAGTGTTATGGAGTGAAAATATGCTATATATCATCACTACACCATTGCTAAAACAACAAATCTATCGGTGTCTTAAGACTTTTGCACAGCACTGTAAATGACTTCATAAGCCAGTTCCAGAAACCCAGTTTTATAGTATATATAACATTAGCGGAGTTGGGGAAATTTGTCTGCAACAGGTGTGGCTGCATATTTTCATTTTAACCAAGCAGCAGACATCAGATTCTACCTGTCCAACCAACTGGGCTTCGAGTTAAAACAGCTCATAGTGTTTCAGATATGGCTCCTGTTTGGTTGGAAAAAACACCTTCAGCCCACACAGACCCTTTGTGGATTCCCACCCCTGCTTAACGTCTTTAATGGTGTAATAATGTTTTCAACTCAAATGAAGCGACTACAGTGCTTCACATTTCTAAAACTTTAACCTAGACCAGAATGTATGAATACACATGAATAAGAAAACAGGAAATGTCCCCATAATCTCATGGCATTCTTGCAGCATGTCTTTTGGTGTACTGTGCTACGGATAAATGCTACATTGTGGAAATCCAACCGTGCATGTGAGATCCTTAGTCTTATGCAAAAGTTTGTACAGCTGCACAAGGAAACCAGCTTAAATGTAACATTGTCTGCACATTTTAATGCTAAATAAATGTAAAGGTTTGTTACAGTTTTATGACATTTTCAGCAAAATGTCATACTTAAGTTTGTCCTTGCAGAGGCTGTACTGTATGTTCTTTTCATTTAAAACCATACTTAAATGTGAATTCTATATAAGCGTGTTTGACACAGATGTACTTAAAATCAGCAATCCAAGAGTAAACCACTTAAAATGATGCCAATTAATTCAGCCGTTCTTAATCTGAAGTAATCTAATACAGCTTTTCTGTGCCCCATACAGCCATTTCCTCTACTCACTCAGAGGTGTTCCTCTTTTCAGAGAAGACACGGAGGATGAACTCGCCCTCCTGATGAGGCTCGTAGGTGGAGGGTACAATGACATACTCGCCCGGGCTCAGCCTAAAACGCTGTGTCACCTCACGCAGGTTAATGTAGGCCTTACTGCGAGCTTTGGAGTTGTTTCCCATGAAGAACTCTTTCTGCATGTGCTGCTTGTTACCTTGCATCTGACGGACAGAGACCCGGAACAAAAATCAGTCCCAACATAGCATTCAGTAAATCACCCAGTGATGTGCACCAGACAATCTACTCAGCCTCTTTTGGAGAAAGTGCACACAGGTGTCTGAGCACTACTCTGAATCATTTTCCATACCTCCTTTGGCACCTGTGGACAAACAGGATACACTATATGATTGACAACTCAACTCAAACCAAGAGTAACAATTTTGAATTGTCACTAGTGCTGGGGTATTTCAAATACTGAACATGCTTAGAAGGTCTATGCTTGTGGCTGTGTTCACTTGTGCAAGGAAGAATTACAAGTATGGAATGCTAAGTCGTTTTTCACACTTAATGTGGTTACATTTTGTCATCTTAAAAATGTTCATGGGGTTCGTCTGAGAAAAATATGAGCATTCCCTAAAAGAAGGCTTTAACAAAGTTCAGAACTCCTACATTCTGTCTGAAAGTATAGATACTGCAAATAAACTATTACTCCAGTAAAATTAATTAACAAGTACTTCAAATGTATATGCAGTACAATTCTAACTGCAGTTTAAATACTACATAAGTACTGAAAAAAGTATTAAAAGTGCTGTCATGTAAAGTAGGGTAGTGATTTCACTGTCCATCTGATGGGAGTAGATTGGAAACCGTTTCCATTGTGTCTAACTAGGTGAGCTTGAAAATAAGTTAACTTCTTTGTGTTCTTTAGAAATGCCTACGGGTGCATCCAGTATATGCAATAATAATAATCAAATCAGTTCAACTACAGACTGCTACAAACAATCATCCAAAACTACACTGATAGTAAGAATCTCACCAATAACAACAACCCACCAGCTAAATGTGCTTTTACTTTTTTATAGACTATTTAAAAGAGCTTGCTAAATGTGAAGGGCCTAAAAGAGGTTTCTACACCTACATCCAGGCGTTTAGCAGATGCCACGCTTATCCAGAGTGACATGGTGGCTTTGGGGCCTCCATAGGGACATGGTGACTTGGCGGTTAATGGATTGGTACTGAATTTTGGACCAGAAGGTCCAGGGTTCAAATCCCACCTCTGCAAAGTTGCCACTGCTGGATCTTTAACAATTGTTTGGACTGTAAAATTTTATGAGTTGTAATTTACTTGAATTACATGAATAAAATGTTTTGTACTTAAGCACCGTAATTTAGCAAACATACTTTGTTACTGTCTACCACTGCATCTAAGCATCTTATGCATTAAGTTACAAATAGTTCTTAAGTAGGGCAGCACAGTGGCTCGGTGGGTAGCACGGGTGCATCACAGCAAAAAGGGCACATCAATCCCAGGGTGGAGTGGCCTTTTTTGTGTGGAGTCTGCATGTCTTCCCCGTGTCTGCATGGGTTTACTCCGGGTACTCCGGTTTTCTCCCACAGTTCAAAGACGTGTGTGTTAGGTTAACTAGTGTCTCTAAAGTCTGTGACTTTGTGTATGTGCCCTACGATGGATTGGTGCCCCATCTAGAGTTGTTCCGAGAGTTGCCAGGTGGGCACTGGCTGGCCTGTGACCCCGTGTGAATTAAGTGGAAGATAATGGATGGATGGATAGTTCTTAAGTAAAATATAATAATTTTCTCCATGTGGGGTGAGGCAGTCACCCTATGCACCTACAGTATGCTCATCACATAGGCGGTACAGTGTACAAAACCCCTGTGGTGTTTAAGCCAAGTACCTCGTAGATGGCAAATCCAATAGTGAACAGATTGGCGCCCAACTTGCGTTCTTTCCTTCTGTTTTTCTGCATGAGAGCCACCACAAATGAACAGGCCACTTCATTGTCCTCTGGGTCATCATCTTCCTCATGGAGACGCAAGCGATACTGTGGGTTTGTCCAGAAGGTATCTAGTGTACAGATTCAACACATGATGAGAAAGGTACAGTAATCATTAAGTATCATCCCCAGAATAGGCATGAACTACACTTGCCTACCTGGATAATTCCTGCAGCCTCCAGCAGAGCAGCCACGTACCCAACGCCCCTCATTCACAGAAACTGTCCATTTGTGGAGTTTATCATCATCCAGAGCATCAGGGGTCAGATTACAGATCTCCAGCTTGGTGTAATTCTTTGTGAAATCCTCAAAAGCCATCCTATATAGCATGAAAAGTAACTTCAACTAAAAATTCACGGCAGCATATGTCAACAGAAGATTAGAGCCACATTACAGGTGAATGCACATGTTCCATCTGGAACTCATCCTTGTCTGCTTAGGGCACTTGGAATCTTCCCCAACTCTCCCTTTACAGTGAACCAGCTTGACTTGTAAAGTGCATGAATACATTTACATTTGCATCATTTAAGAAAATGCTTGTTTACAGGGCAAATTGTTGTACTCTCATAAGAATTAGTTCATACCAACCGGAATAGCCTATTGGTTTGGTAGGTAAAAATAACAAACACTGCACCATTAAGAAAGCAACATGTAAAGGGATTTCCCTCATGTTTTAACCTCGTTTTCCTGGTCAGTGCTGTGAGGATTAGAAAACCAATTATGGAGAGAGCAGAGCCCAGGTGTAGGCATGCCCTGATTGGGACTCTAGCAGGCAAGACCCAATACAGCCAGAAGGCCAGGATACAAAACAGGTGGTGGGCTAGCATATTATACAACTAAGCAACCCAAGCACCCATGGTATTTTGGAATATCAGTTCCTGCTTATGTGCTGCATAAAAAAAGTTTCAAACAACCAGGTGTAGTTTATTACATCCTTTGGGATGTGTCTCCAGAAATGTAAAGTAGTTCAGTCTTACTTCATGTTATGAACTGCTTTTATTCTGCTGTTTCTAACAAGGCATTTTATATTCACTCACCAGAACTCTCCATCCTCTGCATTCTGATGGTGCAGTTTATCTTTCTCTTCTTTAGTGATAGTCCCCCACTCCTTAGAGCTACACAAATGCAGACCAAAAAGTTAGAAATCTTATTACTAATATGAGTATCTGACCACACACATGCACTTCCGAACATGGGTTTACACTCACTACATATCACTTTACTAACTGTGCATCCTTGTTTCTACACTCATTATCCATTTTATCACCTCTACTGACCATATAGTCATCTTTGTAGTATTACAATTAGACTGTACACCATCTGTTTCTCTACATACTTCTTAGTCTCATTTACTCTGTTTTGAAATTGTCACATGGACTTCCTCATATAAGGTACTATCTGGGTGGTGGATCACTCTCAGCACTGCAGTGGCACTGGTGGTGTATTAGTGTGTTTTGTGCTGGTATAAGATCAGACACAGCAGTGCTGTTTTAAACACTCTGACCTTATACCAGAACAAATAATAATAATACAAAAAAAAAAAAAAAAAAATATATATATATATATATATATATATATATATAGCTATTCCAGTCGTGCCTGTAAAACACACGCTAACACACCACCATCAGTGTCACTGCAGTGCTGAGAAATGATCTATCACCCAAATAATACCAGATCAGTGTGGTCCTAATCTGTCGCAGTACAGTTTATGTTGGTCTTTCATCGGTGCGCATTAGATGCCACCCACAGTCAGCGGCAACACTGTGATGTTTAAAATCCCCACCAGCACTGTTGTTTCTAATACACTTATACCAACACAAAATATCTAGTCCTAAAAGTCACATACTTATCACTCCAAGGTCCATTCCACTCCACTTGGCCCCAAGGATTTCGGAGACGCACAAGGCGCACTTTAGATTCCTTTTGTGCAGTCTGTTTACACTAGAAGCAACAAACATTTTATATAACATCTAATGTATACAGTTTCAGCCATAATGTTACTCTGTAACATCAGAGATCTAAATATCATGATAAAAGTAATCACTGTTAGACACTGCTCATACCTCATCTACTGCAGTCACAGAGTACGCATGTCCTTTCACCAATCCAGTTACAGTGCGAGTCTCAAAACGAGCTGGGACTAAGGTCTGAGAGACGAGAAAGGACAATTGTTTATTGACATTGCTATGACAAAACTACATTAGCCATTTACAAACTAAAATTAGCCATTTATCACATTACATGTTCACTACTAGAAGCACTGAAAAGCACCTTAGGAGAGTAATATGAGTAACAGGTACTGATGTCTAAACCCTTGGCCTTAGAGCCTTGGGCCCTGGGCCCTGGGCCAAACACTGAACAAACAGCTAATTGGAAGAGTAAGGCAAAACCTACATCAATAGAACACCCCATCAATGAGCCTCTTTTTAAGGCCTTCTTCATGACATTGTAAAGATCCTTGGGTGCCTCTTTCATCTCATAAAACTCAGTCACACCTCCAGTGAAGTCCTCCATAGCCTCCGTAGTGTTTCCACCTTTCAGGGCCTCATAGGAGCCATGCAATCTAAGTACGAAGGCACAAATTAATCAGCGATCACACTGCGTAACGTTGGTGTCAAATCAAAACCTAAAAATAAAAATGACATGTCTCAAATTTTTTTAAACATTTTTATATTTTAAAAGACATTGCTTTAGACAACAAGAACGTAGTAGGATGAAAGAAATGACTTGGCATAGGCTTTCTCCAGGAGAGCACTCCAGAATTCATTCCTCTCTGCAGACTTGGTAAACACCAGCTGGTTGTTAAAGGTGGGAATGCGATCATCAACGACGACATCAACCCAGTCACCATAGCGCCAAAACTAAACAAAAAGTGGTGAAAAGATGAGTAAAACTTCTGTAAAAACAAAATTTCTGTAAAAACAAATGAAGTGACGGTATTGTGCTAGAGCACCTCTGATGAGATACACCAACCTGAAAGTGAAAGATTCCAGCATAATTGTCAGCATAGCTCTGCTCTTGAGGAACAACTCGATATAGTAGCTTTTCATTTAGAGTTAGACTGACAATAGCTGCCAGCAGCCAGCAGTCTCCTAAAGAGATCAGAAACGAGTGATCATGCATATTGAATATAACAAGTCATTATTATGTTTAGCTTTATTGCATTAAAGCCCCATCAACCAGAGTTGTATATGACCAAAATGACAAAACTGCCAACACAGATTAGGTCCAGCAAGCATATCCCTTTGTGTGTCTTAGGTCACCATTTAATTTTTAGTTTATACATACATACATACATACATACATACATACATACATACATATATATAAACTATCTATCTATCTATCTATCTATACATACTCACACACACACACACACAGTGCCGTGGCAGTCTTGGGTGACCATACACAGTCAATGTGAGGCTCTCTCATCCCGTTTGACATGTTTCACCCCCATGAATATGTCACTTATTACTCAATCACAATAACTGAGTTTTCATCTCATTTGTGTAATCATTTCTTTGACTGTATTTGCTTTTCTGATTATGGTACTCATTTCTGAGAGCAGTGTATATAAATCATATTATAATTATTGTAACATATAATATTATTACTATATGTAAGATTATATACAACAAGTTAATCAGTCTGGAGACTATCACAAAAGTCACATATGGCACTACATATATATAAATATTTGGGGTTTTTGTTTGTTTGTTTGTTTTTTTAACATATACAAGCGCTTGCTGGCATCAAATCGGGTAGCCACACTGCTGACTTCATCACTTTGGTTTGTCCAAATGTACTCAACGGTATTATCAGCACTACCCTATACACAACCTTTGTGTTCTTTTTATTGCCCGTGTAGAGGGCACAACAATGGGAAGTGCTGCTGGCCAGATTCCCTTCCACTAGAGTAGTCACATTATTGATGAGCCCATGCTGAACTAGACTCTGTATATCTGTATATTTGTTCTCACCCAGGTCCCCCTGGCAGATGTCTGTTCTGTTGGCTCCTCCCACAATAAACTGTGGATTGTCACAAATATCCTATAGAAACCAAAGTTAAGCACAAAATCAGCATTAATACAACAGTTATCTTATACGACAGTCAGCTTTTTATGTATATGAAGTGTGGATTTAACTTTCCCTATTTAAAAGTGATAGCGTATTCAGCATTACAAATGTTAAAAGTAACGGTATTTTCCCTGCATTGTTCTATAGAGATTTAACTCATTCAGTGTAAGCATGTGTAATGGAATTTGGTATGTGTAACTTGAATGGCACTACAGCTTCATTCAGATAAACTTAATGTGCAGTATGAATAATAAAATGAAATACGCCCTAGTTTTTGTTAGCAGTGTATATTTACTATATTTACTATACACTAGTTATTAAGTAATTAAGATAAACTGGAAATGTCCTGTTTATATGGCCATTTGTTATACAATTACAAACATCTCTACACGAAACAATTCGAAATATAACCTGTTTGAATTAAATAATTCATCAAAAAACAACCAATAACAAAAAGTTTTAATTATGTTACAAAGTCAACCAGTAACAAGTCATGAGACCTTAGAAAAGACAAGTTTATTTTCTGTAAATATGCACTGGAATTTTCAGAAGTGTCATATTTGAGATTGCGGACTTTACAAAGTATGAGTTAAGTTATTTTATTTCTGTTCATATATTTCAATTAGCAAATTGTAATATGACCACAGGTACCCAAACATTTTGACTACCATATATATGTATATATTTATGTATATATGAGAATGATGCACTCTCCATAAATAATTTGAAACGGACCACCACAGGAGCAGCACAATGATAATGACATGGATTTTTAAAAGGGTGGGGGCAGCATAACAAACATTTTTAAATATAGTGTACTTACACTTGTTTTTTACAGTTATGCCTATTGCCATTATACTTATAGTCAATAAGGGAGGGTCAATCCCTCTTTAGCGTTAATAGCATAACAGGATGCTGTTGGCAGGATATTATTGGATATTATTACATGAGTTGTTAAAACCTTAACACTGATACATTTGTTTTAGGAAAAAGCATGTGTTGCTGGATAATACACACAATATCAGTGCCAGTGCACCGAGAGTAGGGTTCCAACAGTGGTACATTGTCACAGATGGAGTTTATAGGATGACTAGCAGTTTGTGCATTTCAACTGTTTATCTACAAACTGCATTTATGTTTTAGGTGTTCCTGTACGTACAAGGTGGATAAACTGCTCCAATTTTGGTTAATTTTGGAAACACGTTGCATAAAAACTTTTTTAAAGACCTGCAATATGAACAGTAATCGTTGCTCCCATGCTATTCCCTCCTACCTTGGGCCTTTTCCAGATGATGTTCTTGACTTTGTTTGACTTTGGGCCAAGTTCCTTATAGCCAAGGGACTCCACAGTGGCTGGGAATGTTTCATCCTCAAACAGAATCTTTTTTTGGATACACTCCTGTTTTAGAGCGCTGAAATCCTGACTATTGAATCGAAGAGGCTTGTTCACAGATCCTTCTCCATCCCTCCTTTCCCTTTCGCGGATTAACCGGTCACAAAAATAGCCAGAAGGTGTGTAGGGCATCTCGAGTGGGTTTTTTGGCTCCTGTGAATTGCCTAAACCAAGTGATGGAAGTCTTGGAAGTCAAAAACCCCTGGCATAAATCCAGACTGGTCACTTCTGATTGGCTGTCCTGGGAAGTGACGCACCGTTCACCTGGTCATGCAGTGGAGGCCAGGGTTGGAGGGAAAAGACATTCATGTCTCCTGTGGGACTATACACACTTTACCTTGCATGCACACATGCATACCTACATAGCTATAGTCTTTTCTTTGGACGTTTCTCATTGGTTGGAGAACAAAGAACAGCAGTGCTCTCATGCCATCATTGTTGGGGAGCTAAAAAGGCGAGCAGAGCTGCAAAGAGTAGCAGCGGGATGGCCTGCCTCAGCAGAAGGCATTCAAGCTCTCTAAATCTGTTCTCAATGCAGCTCAGCGTTGAGCAGTCTCAGCACTACCAGGGCAAGCCAAGCCTGAAGTATTTCCTTTCCACCACAGTCATCAACGAATACGCAACAATGCTCAGTTTAATTTAATAACCAAGTTAATATACTCATACACCTGCAGTCCTGAATGACAAATTTTAAATGGAAGTGTTAATAGGGAAGCGTTAAACATTTTAAATGACAATTGGCAGTCCACTACGCATTTACCACATCTTTATAATGGACTATACACATATCTGTATTGATAGTGAAATGTCTTCTCTGTACAGAATTGTCAGTATGTATTCATGTTTACATTAAAAGTGATACACAGCTGTATTTCTATCTTTGTTCATGTGGATGTTTTATATCAGATCAAACCTCCCAGAAATAAAATTACTGTGCAAAAGTAGGCTACATTAGATGTGTTGTTTTAGCAATAGTTTAATGACAATTCGTTCTTTCATTTTCCTGTCCTCTTGCACAGGAAGCAAGGCAAGAACAACCCTAGACAGGGCACCAATGCATCGTAGTGCACTGGATGCTAGCCTTCCAAACACAACAAACTAAATCAAGCTTCATCAGTGTGAAAGCATCAACGTTTTCACAGTACTGTACGCATAAAGACAAAAAAATGGCAATGAAGCATGTTCCTAGTTATAGTTTACCATTTCATGTTTATCTGAATGTTTATGAAGTGAGACATGAATTCAGGGCTGAATTCCCTTAGTCAATCATTAACATGATAACTATATTAACATGATAACATGATAACCCAAATCCTTTAGAACTCTAAAACTGTAACGAACCTGCCTGGAAGTGGACAAGTGTATATTTTTCCACACATACAATGAGTATGGTGGTTACAGATTCAAATATCTAAAAAAAAAATTATAGGCACGTCCCCAAGTCTACAATAAGATGCTACCTCCATGCCAGCAAATTGCACATAAGATCCAAAAGTCTGGAAAAGGATTCATATAAACCACTGACTTAAACCACATCAAGGCACAGAAGGGGAACATATCAAATACTAATACACTTTGAAAATGAGCTGAATATGTTTTGAACTTTTCACTCAAGTTGTTATGATTATTTATGACTGGTAATGAAGAACCATACATTACATTTGAGACAAAATGCAATACAGAAGCATTTTCACTTACGGTCTCAGACTTTTGGAGCCCAAATTAATATGGAAGGCATGTCCAGAACAGAGGCTTGTCCTTTACCCAACCTCAAATGCATGTTCTCTAGAATTCTCTAGTTAAAGGATCAAGTTTTGTGCCAATAAAAAAAACCTAAAACTTTGGAGGATCTAGTGAGATTCTGCGCTATAGAGTGATCAGTCCTCATCTAAAAAGCCAAACAATTTAGAATTCCTTCTGCTTTTGTAACGTACTACATGACGTCAATACATTTAGGAAACTTTCAGAAGACAAAAATGCCCTAAAAAGCCCCTTTATAGATTACAACATATAACAGTGGTGCTACACATTACAAGAAGCTTACAGACTGTTCTTAGTTATTGCTTTATTTTAGCATCTTTTGTCATTTCATAAAATGATGGCAGTGCATGTCATTAGTGTAAAATAATATATTACATTTAAGCTCATAGTCATTGACTTCTTTATTAGGCATAATCAATAGTCATTTCAATTTGTCATTGCACAGTCGTATGCCTTTTCATGGTTTGCTTTAATCAAACCAAAGAGCTCTTTCAAATAATTTGTTGCATGTATTATTTAAAATACTGCATTTAAATGTATTCAAGAAACTATACAAGCTTATATTCTGATTTCCCAGTCTGTGTGTATGTCCAGGTCCAAACCAGTTAGTGTCAGCATAGATCTCTCTGGTACAAAGTGAAACAGGACTTTGCTTTTCCCTACAGCTGGAATGAGAACCAAACATTTTAGGACAGTGTAAAAATTAAGATTTTGCATTTTGTTCAGTGATGAAATTAAGTAATATTTAAAAAGTTTAACTGAAAAAGGAAACAGGCAGGTCAGTCAACACTATATTGGATATCAAATATAGTGCTGTCACTTGAGTAGTGATCTGAAATGTTAGACTGCCCGTGCAGGGACGTCCCAGCGGTGCCTTGCAGATGGGTAGAACATCATAGACAAAACTGCCTATGGCTGAGTTAGGGAGGCCATTCAGGGAGTCATTCCCTGGTACTAGAACAATGGTCCCTGCCCAAACTGCAATGGACTGTTTTTTGGGTAAAGGCACCAGAATTCTGTGACGCTGACAAAAAAGGGCGGACTAAACGCGGAAAACACTAGAACTAAACAAAAACAACAGCATAAAACACTATCTCGTTTCAGTTCCTAAAAACCACAATGGCATGACTCAAGCCTACCTGATTTTAGTGTAGGTTTCCTCTTCACACTCTTCTGTCCCAAAATGACCACTGAAACAAGTTTGGCCTCAGGGATTAACTCACCGCCTTCATCTGCACAGCTGCAAATACTAACACAGGTCACATTCTACACCCAACTTTTACATAAACTACAGACACACAGCAACATTTTTATAATTAACGCTTTCGGTTTAATGGCTAAACAATACTGGGTATATACACTCACTGGACACTTTATTAGGTAAACCATTAAGTGTTCCTTAATCCAAAAACTAAATCAGCCAATTACATTGCAGCAACTCAATGTATTTAGGCAGGTACACATGGTCAAGACAACCTTCTGAACTGAGTATGTGAATGGGGAAAAATTCATAATTTGTTAAATGGATTGCAAACAGAAATAAGAGAACGCTTACGTGCTAACAAGTCTCCCAGACTGCACAGTAAAATGACGCAGACAAAACTCTTTTTTATCTCTGTAGCTGAAGGAGTGTCCATCATCCACATACAGCAAACCCTCAGCATTACCCTATAATACACAAGTTTTAAAGAAACACATACTGGACAAAATGCTATTTACAAAAAAAACATACACAGTACTGTGCAAAAGTCTCAGGCCACCATTAGATTAGACTTTCCATGTCCATAGATCATATGTAAATATCTCCCAGGATCTCTATTATTCATTCATTCATTCATTATCTTTTCCGCTTATTCCACTTGGGGTCGCGGGCCAGCCGGTGCCCACCCGGCAAC
>JAUZSU010119880.1:0-18549 GCA_034780255.1 Parotocinclus maculicauda
AGCCATTGCTGTGGATCAGCTCAACTACGGAGCATCAAGAGGGACTAACGCAAACTGCCGATTCAAACAATTGCCGTCAACAAAACGCTTGATTTAGGGCAGCACGGTGGCTCGGAGGGTAGCATCGCTGCCTCACAGCAAGAAGGGTTCAATCCCAGGGTGGAGCGGCCTGGGCCCTTTCTGTGTGGCATCTGCACATCCTCCCTGTGTCTGCATGGGTTTACTCCAGGTACTCCGGTTTCCTCCCACAGTAAATATACATGAGTTAGGTTAATTGGTGTCTTTAAAGTGGCCCTTAGTTTGTGACTGTGTGCGTGACTGTGTGTGCCCTATGATGGATTGGCTCCCCATCTAGGGTTGCCAGGTGGGTACCGGTTGGCCTACGACCCCGTGTGGGGTAAGCGGAAGATAATGAATGAATGAAAAGCTATCAGTTATTTTTTATCATATTTTTCATATGTTTCAGTATTGTCCAGAATTTTAACTCTCTAGGTAGTTTAACTGTACATAGTAATTAGGTCTTACTCTATAGGAAGTTGAAATTGCATGTAACTACAAAAAAGAGGACACCTTAGAACGGGCGGTTCAAATACAAAGACATTTCAAAAAAGTTGTACACTAGGCATATGGCTGATACTTACATGAAAAGAATAGCTGTATTATCCCTTAACAATACTAACATGCAGACAGCACAGACTTCATATGGATTACGGGCAAGACAAATGTGCTTTGCCTGTCGTAAACAAGGACTACTGAGGTGCAGAATGATTAATTAAATGTTTACAGAGAAGGCTATCGGCCAATAACGATAGCTCTAAAGTCAGACAGTGCAATCCAAAAATTTTTAATAATATCCGAAAAATATTTCATTGAAGACATGAGGTATTTCATGTTTTATCTGGTCATCTTTGTTTAATTTATTATACTGTACATCCATTCCTGTATTTCAGGCCTGCAGCACATTGCAAAACAGTGTTCATAGTAAAGCATTTACCACTTATAACGCTGTTACAAAAGATACCTGGGCAGTGTTTTAGGTGTTATTTTGTCCCATTCTTCCTGCCAGCATGTCTTAAGATGTGCAAGAGTAATGGGGTTGCCGTTGTCGTTTAAAATTTTCCATATAGGTGAAGACTGCAGGCAGGCCAGTCCAGTACTCGTTCAATACACTTCCACAGCCATGTCTTTGTAATGCGTGCAGCATGTGGTTTTGAACTGCCATGAAAAATGCTTGGACTTCCCTGGAAAAGACGATTAACATCAAAGAAGTGTAAATGATCTTTACCAAGGGCACTGACGCAACCCCATACCATGACAATTTATGTTTAGTATATATAAATGAGTCCTGACCGATATGCTGCAGTAGAGAACAACAGTCGTGTGACCTGCACCACTGTATTTTAGCATTTATTTTTCTAGCACTAGAGTTAAATAAGTAATATATGAACAAATGTTTTTTTTACATTAGAAATTCATTTGGTGTTAGATTAAGGAGCCACTTGCGGGTGGCAAAACCGGCTAACATTGGGTCTTCAGAAATAAATAGGACAAATACTTCCTGAGTGTCTTATACAGAGCATTATGACCTCATGATGGCCCTTCAGACTGCAACAAACTATGTACAAAGCTTCCTGGCCACTTACAGGCAAATACATAATGTTCTCAGTTATATGTGAAATTTGTTTACATGTTTACCCAATGTAAAAATAGTCTATATACGTAATTTTTAAACAAATAAATGTCTGTTTCTGTGGGTTAATGTGTGCTCAGAACTCTCCTGAAGTGTCAAAATTAGAGCCAGAGGTTAGGGATGGGTCTTCACAAATTGTGAATGAAAAAAGTGAATGAAGGGAATCCTGATTGTGAGCCGAAGTGGTTATTAAATTTTTTTCTAATCGCATATGGTTGGTCAAGATGTTTAGCGCCATTTGTAGCTGTGTTCCAAAGCCTAAGCTGTGGCCAAGCTGGACTGTTACGTCACAGAAGGCTGTTCTAATGGATCCTTCATGTGCTGCCCAGAAATGCAGCCTACATTTGGAGAAATTTGAAGGACACACCAGATGTATCCTTCATAGCCCTCAAAATTATCTGTGTACGTACAGTTTGAGAAGATAATAAGAAAAGGCAGAAAATGGAGCAGAGGCAAAATGTTTAGAAGGTTGCTTTTTTAAATTATGAGTGTTTCACGTAAAGTAAATTAATCAATATTTTTTAATTGTACATAAACGTATTGTAATCTTCCAATAACATGGATAGCATACATTTTATTGTGTAGTATTTTATTTCTAGTTCCCGTTAGACTTTAAATGTTTAAAGCTGTAAAGAATTAATCATTTCCAATGATTCCATCTTCGAGAACGGTGATGTCATGGTGTAGCCTCTTTTCATTTGTGTGACCCATGGTACTAAGAGTCTTCACAGGACAGTCCTACCAAGGACACGTTCCACCTCGGCTGCAGGCTAGGCTTTGGAATGAAGCCAAATGTGTCTACAGTGAGTAGGATTGAGGTAGGGGAGGAAACACACACATACACACACACACACACACACACACATTGACAAAGAACACATGAAATAGCTAAATGAGTCCAAGGTGGCCAAATAAAAGCCCAAAGTATCATTTATTCTTCTCCAGCACCCGATTCTGCACTTCATCATGATTTAAACAGCATATTATCTTACAGAACAGCCTACTGATTAATGTGATGCTTGTATCACAGGGTACCTCGTAAACATATTTTGCTACGAAAAATATTTTTAAAACTCATTGAGATTTGAAAAATCTCTTTCCAAAAGTGTCCTGGCAAGTGACAGAAGCAAAATTACAAATAGTTACAGAGTTACAGAGACATGGAATTCGAGCCAGCCCAAGGCATACTCAAATTACACCACCAGGGGGCCCCCAAGAGCACCAATATGCCATTTTTGTTCAAATAGCGATGAATATTACAAACGAAATGGTGTTAAACACTTACATTTTCATTTGCTGGTTAATGTGTTTACAGTAAATGCAGTGTCTTGTCTGCTGCCGTTACTTTCAAATAGTACCATACTTACACATCGCTCTGTATTTAAAAGTGAAAATTAATTAGAAGTTTTTTGGTGACTTGCTAACCCTGTACGGTTAAAAACAATATCCAGATTGACACCAGTATGACGTGGCCTCATTACAAATAATAATGATTGGTACGTTATACATTATTACGACTGTAAAAATCCGCTGAATGAGGGAAGTTCATACTGCAGTTTTGAATTGACTGAGCGAAAGAAACATATCAGATATTAGAGTTGGTACATTTATGTTATTTAGCAGCCCTTATCCAGAGCCACTTACAATTCATACAATTCTTACAATCCAAGCAATTGTGGGTTAATGGCTTTGCTCAGGGACTCATCAGTGGTAGCGTGGTAGGGTTGGAATTTGAACCCTGGGCTTTCTGGACCAGTAACCTAACCACTAGGCCACTACAGTGGTAAGTGAGTTGGAATGTGATTTTTGTTCTGTAAAGCAAGTTGGAGAGTAATTTTTTCTTAATTATAGTTAACAAGAGGGCTAAATTAATGTTGACCTAATGAAATATTATTAGTAAGCTTTGCCTTATTTACTTGTTTAAAATGATAAATATTTCTAAATTTAAACATACAGTTGAGTGTCACTAATTCTTGGCATGGTGGCATGATGTTGTTTCATCTTTTACTAAATAAAAAGAATAGACAAAATAAAAAGTTAAATATTTCCAAAGTCATTGTTGGTGAGAAATTGTGTCGCATTTACTTAATTATCTTAGGAATAGTCGAAAATTTAAAAACAGGCAGATTAATACATAAATAAGCACTTATTCTCTAAAATCTCTAAAAATAAGGCTGTAACGTAACAAAATGTGGAAAAAGTGAAGCGCTGTGAATACTTTCCGGATGCACTGTACATTTATCAAAGCATCACCTGAACGAAATTGCAAATAAGTGTTTTTAATATTGGAGAACTACATATTATAATATTATACAATATCAAATCTGATTAAGAAAAATGTATGCATATTTGTGTTAGGGGTGTGCTGTGTGAATGGCTTCATTCACCCCTAGTTCTACTCTCCTTTGCCTTTGTGTTTGTGTCTTCTTCTGGTAGCAGCTTTTATGGCGGCATCTTGCAGCAGCAGGGAGGTTCTGCAGGAGACACGCCCCACCTCTGTGCACCTCAAGCTTCCCACCCCAACCTCCACTTCTCCCAGATCAAGCCTGTGACCAACTCTGACCTTGTGTGCGTGTCGATGCATGTGAGTGCATGTGTTTTTTTTTTTTTTTCAAATTAGCAACTGAGAAGCTACAACACTATTAATACTAATTACAAAACAAATCCAGTCTCTAGTAATTATTCACTGTACACTGCCACCTACTAAATAACAAGGTTTAAACTGTAATTATTCTACGAAATAATATGTTTGTGTTTTTTGTAACCATTATAGAAAAGTGTAACCATTTTAAATGTTTTAGCGTGCTGTTGTGCAGCCCACTTGAGTTCGTAGTTACGGGGATGTTTTGTAGTAATGTGGCGACTCCAGAAGGACTATTTGACTTTGACTCTATATCAGACTGGTATTAAATATGTGTTTTTATTTTTGTTTGAATAAAAATATTGTTAGTGAGTTGAAAATATGTATTTCAAACCAAAGAACTATGCACACAACAGTTTCACAATCACAAATTTAACTCAAACTTGACATTTAACATCAATTGTTGAATGTTGAAGTTGAATATGCTTTATTTGCATGGAAAACATTTTTGAACCGCTGTTCACTTGGGACACATAGTGCACCTTAGGCCAGGCAGTTTTTGTTTCTGATGACGACGTTCCTGTTGCTGCAGTTAAGATTGTATTACAGTTTCTGCAACACTGTAAAACTGCCCCAGGAATTGTTAGTGTCTGAGTTTCTGCTAGCTAGCATTGTATACCTCCAATATTCCAAAGTCACGCATTAGGACTACTGGTGTCTCTAAAGTGTCTTAGAGTGAGGGTGTATGTGAGTCTGCATGATTCTCGACTTGCACCCTGTATGCTGACAGGCTCTGGCAACCCTGCAGCTCTGAATTGGAAACAGCTGGTATTGAAAGTGAATGAATGAATGAATGAATGAATGAATGAGTAATTATATGAGGTTATTTTTTTCCGCAGGTATTATAATGACTACAGTATATGTTAGAAACAGCCAAAGTAAATATTTGCAGTGTCAAACGGCTGAGGTCTGGACTAAAAAGTCATCTAGCAAGATTTAAAAAGTAGCCTTTTCGAGGGATCTCTCTCTACTAGAAATACATATTTAAAAGCAAAAAATGACTATGTTGCATTTTCAGTAATAAGCTGGTTCACAATGACAAATGTAGCTATATTAATGTAAAATGCTTTTAGATATATAAAATCCTGCAGGATGTTGGCTTCTTTTGGTTTTAGAATGACATTGACTGTTAAAGATAGCTGAGGTGAAAATATTTGTGGGTCAAGGAAGTGGCATTGAAGAAGTCATATAAAAACTCCTGTAAGCGTTCACACAGCCTGTAGCGTGTCAGTGATCATATTATTAGATGCAAGTCTGTCTGATATACTGAACATATTCTTAGGATGGCATGGTTTATTTGTTTCTGTGCATTTGCTGCAGTGTTCTTGATGGTTCTTTATTTGAGAAAAATGAGTGGGTTTTTGATAGATAATAATATCCCTCCAAGCCTTCCTTCTCTTCCAATTATTGGAAGTCTTCTCAGTCTAAGGAGCGACAGCCCTCCACATATTTTCTTTCAGCAGTTGCGGAAGAAATATTGAGATATTTATTCCCTCATGATGGGTTCCCATAAAGTACTCGTCATCAACAGCTACCACCATGCCAAAGAGGTGCTGTTCAGGAAAGGTAAAACATTTGCAGGGAGACCACGCACTGTAAGTAGCATTTAACTGTTTTTACTTTTTAAAAACTGTGTAGCAGCTTTATTGTTCCTGAAATGGATGGGCAGTTATGGGATAATACAAGACTTTGTTTTTTAAGGTTACTACTGACATCTTAACAAGAGATGGAAAAGACATAGCGTTTGCTGACTATAGTTCCACATGGAGGTTCCATCGAAAAATTGTGCATGGGGCGCTTTGCATGTTTGGAGAGGGAACTGCATCCATCGAGAAAATAAGTGCGTTCTATAGAAGTTAAAATATAAGATGATGTTCATGACTGCACTACAAGTAAATCTATATAATTGTTCTCATTTTTTCCTTTCCAGTTTGCCAAGAGGCGAGCTCTATGTGTGATGTTGTGACTAGTTTGCAGAACTCTCCTATAGACTTGGCCCCAGAGCTGACCCGTGCTGTCACGAATGTGGTGTGTGCATTGTGTTTTAGCTCCTCGTACAAACGTGGAGATCCTGAGTTTGAATCTATGCTGGAATACAGTCAAGGCATTGTAGACACAGTTGCCAAGGACAGCTTGGTGGATATCTTTCCATGGTTACAGGTAAAACCCACTAAGAAAGTGCAGCAACTTTGTTAAAGATGGAAATTTGATGTTGTATATATCTCCTGTCTTTTCCTGTAGCTGTTTCCAAATGAAGACTTAAAGGTTCTCAGGCAGTGTGTTGCTATCAGAGACAAGCTACTTCAAAAGCAGTATGACGAGCACAAGGTGACAGATAACAATATGCACTGTACTATAATCGTGTGGTAGTAACATGTTAGTTCTAGATGTTAACGTGTTGACTAATTTGAGCTGTGTCTCCATCTGCAGGCGGTCTACAGTGATAACGTCCAGAGGGACCTACTGGATGCTCTTCTACGGGCCAAAAACAGTTCTGAGAATAACAACACCACTACACAAGATATTGGCCTTACTGACGATCATCTCCTCATGACTGTAGGAGATATTTTTGGAGCTGGAGTTGAGACAACAACAACTGTACTGAAGTGGTCCATACTTTATCTAATACACCATCCACAGGTCCAGTAACTTATCCATTGTACGACGAGTTCCTTTAATGTTCTCATCATGATTTTTATCAACAGTGGCCAAACCTATCCACGAAAAGCCAGTGTGGTGTCAGGAATTCATTCCAGCCAGGGATTAACCATAGCCACTTGATTATTTAATAGGTCACACCATTCAAACGACTGATAAACAACACGAGGTGCAGCTTCTTAAAAAACTGTAGATAGATAGAATTAGATGCATATACTTTATATTATATGAGATTTAAATAGCATGTTGTTTATTATTGATTCAATTAATACGTTTTCACTACATTCAAAATACGCCATTAATTTTCTAGCACCAGACATGTAGAACAGGTAATCAAGTTTTCTCTATGTGATTTCCAGGTTCAGAAAAATATTCAGGAGGAGTTGGACACCAAAATCGGGAAGGAGAGGCATCCACAGCTTAATGATAGAGGATCTCTGCCCTACCTTGAGGCCACCATCAGAGAAGTTCTCAGAATTCAGCCAGTCTCTCCACTTCTTATCCCTCATGTAGCTCTGTCAGACTCCAGGTAATTGCAGCAAACATGTAATGTGATATTCTGAAGAAAGGCGTGCTTTTAAAGGATAGGACTACTAGTTGCTGGTAGGAAACAGCTGCTCCTTGACCATTCATCTTGTGTACTCTAAACACTCATTTTCATCTCTACTTATGAATGCATATATCCCACTGTGCTCTTTATTATGACTGTACTTATTATTACAGTACTATACAGTACTTAGCTTGATTGGTATACTTCATAAATATACTGTGTAAAGTCATTAAATTGTATTTCTACTGCATTTCTATTTTTCATAGCGTTCTAATAAGAGCACTGCAAACGTAGTATCTGTGTACTTGTGCAAAGGAAAAATAGGAACATTATATTTCATTCTGTTATCTGCTGTGTTACAGTATAGGAGAGTACACTGTTCAGAAAGGTACCCGAGTCATTATCAATCTGTGGTCATTACATCATGATGAAAAAGAATGGAAAAATCCAGAACTGTTTGATCCTGGTAAGCAAACAAACAGTAGAGTTCTGTATATTCCCTGTCAAGCAGCATTTGGAGTAAAACTGGTCAATTTGAGCTCCTTGAGATAACAAAGCAACATACAGAGCATTTACTGGCTCTTCTCATCATTCATATTTACCAGTGTTGGACAAGGTATATAAACCATGTGCTTGAGCTAAAGTATTATTACTCCAGAGAAGGTAGACATCTCCTCTTTAGAGCTCCATTTGAGTAAAAGTACAAAAGTACTTGCCTTTAAAAGTGCCTGTATATATTATGGCTCTATTGCCCTATTATAATTTTTGGAACAAGGATATTTGCTTAATCAACTGATATTAGGTAAAATGACTTAAGACTAGTGTTACTTTTCTTACACCAATCATTTAACAGAATTAACAGTAATTGATTAATCCAACAGATCTTAACAAGTTCAAAACAAAGTGTGCCCTATACCCTGATTGGTGTGCTCGCTTCTTTCATTTTATATGCAACATTTTATGAACATGTAAGCTCAAAAGAACAAGATTTCACATAACGTGGTGGAGTAAAAAGTAAGATATCTGACTTTGAAAAGTGGAGTTAAAGAAGTCACTCAAAATGGAAATACTCAAAATTACATTTTACCTTATTATTGTCCACCACTGATGTTTACCTTATCAATAAGAGTGGCAGATTATATACACTACATATACTCATACATACTACATTGAAGTTAGCGTCTCATTTAAAAGCAAAGGTATAACAAGTAACATTGCATGAGTGCAGAAATTGATTACAGGTGCAAAAGCATGTGCTAGACCTTATCCTACCAGACTATGTTGTGATGTTACTGCAAGAATGTATATTGTGTTATAATATGACTTTGAAATGTAAACCTTTGTTTTACTTCACAACTAGAGAGATTCCTGGACAAAGAAGGCAATGGCCTGTGCTGCCCATCAGTCAGTTACCTGCCATTTGGTACTGGAGTGCGTGTGTGTCTTGGTGAAGCTTTGGCCAAGATGGAGCTCTTCCTTTTCTTATCATGGATTTTACAAAGATTCACTCTTGAAGTGCCAACTGGGCAGCCTCTGCCTACGCTTCAGGGCAAGTTTGGAGTTGTTCTACAGCCGCAGAAGTTTAAAGTCAACGCCAGACTTAGAGCCGGCTGGGAAAAGAACCAAAGTTGAGTCTGGCTGAAATGCATTTCATGCAATTCATTATGTCAGCTGGATTTGCCTAATACATGCCATTCATAACTGTTTCTACCTGTTTCATAAACCACTGAATGACATATAAAGTCAAGATAATGTGCGCTGCTGTATTATAGCTGTATTATTACTTAACCCTTGTGGGGGAAAACACAGTAGTCATTAAATTGCTGTAATTTGTTAATAGATAAAATAACTAAGTTTTGTTTCCTACTTCATTATTACGTGACAGGTTGAAGCAAATTTTCTGCTCACAAAAATTTGGGGAAATTTCATTATGGGATATTATATTATTTTTAAACATCCAATTATTTTTGTGAACAGTATATTTCCGCAGCTGTGATTTTCTGTAGTTCTTATCCCACTGCCCAGTTTGTAATTTTTTTTTACAAATTAAAATATCACAATATGTGTCTTGCTTTAAAAGTTGTTTAATTTGCAATGAACATTCTTCAATAATCATTAATTTGGCTGTTGCCCATAGCGAAAATGTTTTATTATTAAAAAAACTCAAACATTTACAAATACAAAACTACAATATAGTACCAAGTCTCATCTGAACTAAACAAAAAGCAGTTGGCTTCAAAAGCCTTTGTCACATTCAAGCATACAAACTCACTCACTGCATCCACTTTAGACAGTGCAATGACACCATATTCAGGCAAATATTCATTCATATTGTAATAAGCAATACAAAGTTCCTCATTTAATCAATCTATTTTGGTCAAAAGACATCAAAAGATGGCAAATATGAGCGAATACATGCGCAGCATTATCAGTATTCTTGTACAAGATTGTACAGCTTTAAGCACAAACTCTACCTAAACTAGAAGACATAAATCCAGCATGGACACCCCATGTGCTTTGGTGAACACAGGCTATCTATAAATGATTTAAAGGTATATGCACAAGGTTTTTCCTTCAACAATCCAAGCAGGACGCTACAGTACCTGATAGCTGACGTTTGTTTAGTATCTGTGTCCTCCACTTCTTCTGACACTCTAGTCTGGCACTATCTCTGCATGTTCTTTGAAACTAAGCACTATCTAAACACTGTGTATCGCTGGAAGCTCCATTGATTATTCACACCAAAGGTCAAATAAACACTAAATGAAAGAACCAGCAAGATCAGTTTTCAGTCTTCCTCATTCCCCTCTCAAGCCTCGGAAACAAACAGTCAGAAAGAGAGAGACAAAAGAGACAGAGAGAGAGAGAAAGAGAGAGAGAGAGAAAGAAAGAAAGAAAGAGAAAGAGCAGCTTCAAATGAAACAGTAGAACAAAAACAGACAGGTTTCTTATGAACTCTTAAGAACAGAAAGTGTTATTGCAAGTGCAAATACATGCAGTCTTTGAAATGTCAGTCATAGGAAAAGGGTTCAAATTAAAAGGACACACATTATGAATCACAAACAAATCACCCTGTCTAATACTTATCCAATAACACACTGAAGATAAGTTTCAGAGTTATTGGTACACTTAGTAGAGTTATTAACTTTGTTTGGATTTATGTAACATTGCCAATGGCCATTTTGGTGACAGAAACACAAGGTTACAGAGCCAATTTACAGTAATCAATTAACCTGTATTTGGACTGCGGGAGGAAACTGAAGTACCCGGAGTAAAGCCACACAGACACAGGAAAGACATGCCAACTCCACACAGAATGGACCCAGGCCGCTTTATCTGAGATCAAAGGACCTTCTTGCCATGAGGCTACGGGCCTATCCACTAAGCCACCTGTCCGGCACATTTTGTTAAATAAACTCACAAATACAGAACTAAACTCTTTTAGTAAACGAAATTAAAAACAAAGCACGTTATTGCATACCCAATAATTTCTATATACCACACTGGCTTGGTGGTTTATCAACATAGGGGAATATTATACAGCTCAGAAAATTTTTTAAACCACGTCAATTTTTCTTGTAAATGACATAATATTTCCACATTTATGCCAGCAATTACATTCCATTATCTGACGCATTCCAACACAGAAACAGCTCATTCTACTTAATGAGATACTGATTAGCTGATAGTCTCAACCAAGTCGTATTTACAAAGCTCACAAAAATTAGGGGATATTTCAAAATGAATATGAGAGAATCCCATAAGAACTGCTGGACAATCTGATCCTGTCCATGTCCCATTACTGTCAGTGTGTTTTGGCAGCCTTTGGTGACCAGACACCCTACTGAACAGACAATGTGTAGCACTCTCATCCAGTTTGACACTTCTGTTCACCCCCATGAAAATATCACCTGCTACTCAATCAAGATAGTTAAGTATGCATATAATTTGCGTATTGAATTCGTTTGCTTTCCTGATAATCTTCTTTGTAAAATCAAATCAAATGTTTCCTTTTTTTAATCGCTTCATGTTCATTAAGAGATCTCATAATTTTAGTGAGCAGTGTATTTAAGAAAAGTACAAGAAACATGAAAGCAGTGAACGATCTCGAAGTTAAATTATTAGTATTGTTTTCTCAAACAACTAACCTGTTTTGTTTGCATTATTAAAGGAGTCTAAAAACTGAAATCTTTGTTATTTCAACCAGTTATCATTTACAAAGAATAAATGCCTGTCATTACTGCACATTGTTTTTATTTGGAATTTGTCAGCAAGTTTAGAATAAAACAAAAATCTTCCACTGTACTCAGACACAGAGTACAGACAAATAGTACAACCTGAAAAAATTATAATTGTGCTGTGGTCTCAGAATTTTGTCCAGAGCTGTATAATATACACAACTGAAAAGACTGTGTGGTGATCCATCCCTATAAGACTGATTTTGTTAAATCCACTATTAGGGTAGTTATTAATTAGTTTAAACAACCAGGGCTTTAAAAAAAATCACCCACCACCACCACCACCACAACAGAGACTCATGGCATGTTTTTACCTGTGGCCTAAGGTCTCTTGGGATAAGTGACCCACATCTCTGATCGGACTAAGAGGGGTGCACATTTGAAAAGAAAGTATTAATTATAAAGAGTGGGCTAGAATTTAGGTTTATAAAATTTTATAATATCACATCAGCTTTAATGGCTAGTCATGACAGGTGCAATGTCATAAAGCTTACTATTGAAATAGTGATACTACGGCAATTTAACACGACCAATTAACCCAATGAACAGCTTTGGGAGTAAACCTAATTAAAACCTGCAGGGTGAGCTCCAGACGACACTCTCTAGAGAATCTGTATTTCTCTCAGAATAAATATACTCTGAATAAAGGTTAGTTTCCCCTTTCAGTAAGCCACCACTAATTAGTCATATATTTTTTAATACCCTTTATCCATCTTGGAGGTTGCCAGATCAGATTTGAGGCACTAAGCAGACAACATATGTAATATGTAACTATAAGTGCGTTCTGTCAGTAACTAGAACAGGCAAGGAAAAAGGAAATCACAAAGACTGAATATAGATAGCCATTGAAAATGCAGTTTCAACAGGAATGTTGTAGCAGTTAACTTTTAGTCTGTCAGAAACCTGTCTAAAATGTTCCTTTTACTCGTACTGGCCATGTTTTAAAAAACAAACAAACAAACAAAACATGTAATGAAACATATCCCACCCAATAAAGGAGAAAAATTAAGGCAGCATGCAAGCTGTATTATTACCAGAAAAAATGCTTATTCACTTAAAGCACTATAACTAAACAGAAACCTATTCACTCTTAAATAAAAGCAATGATAATGCTGAAAATATATTTGGTTTTGTATATAGTAGAATCAGTCTTTTTCATGACTCCATGTGAAAATATTCATATTTATGAACACAGGTTAAATCTCAATCACTGTGAGGACTACATTGACTACCATTCATTCCATTGATTACTGGAGCTAGTTAATGCTACATATACACCTCCACCAACCCTTAACCTCAGTGACCTAAAGTAAAGCCTTTGGCCCAACACACACAGACAGACCAAATTAAGAAGCATGCATTTCAGATTAAATAAACCCTGATAAAAAATTACAGGCCTTGGCTCAGAGCAGAAGTGAATACATACAATTTTAAGATTATGAAACAGAATCTCACCGAGGTTACAGAGTAGTTCTTCACTACTTGTAGCATCTGAGAAGAGAATCATATTTTATTTTAATACAACCCTAAATAAAAAAGTTCAGACAGTATGGAGAAAACAAATAAAAGTGTACTTTTTTACTTTTATTTCACTGTATGCAGTGTGAGCCTGAGATATTTAATGTTTTTAACTGTCAATTTAATTTCATTTGATGATAAACATCTATTCCTGCATTTCAGGCCTGCAACACATTCCAAAATAATGACGTGATGTCAACAGGTGATTTTAGCCATGATTTGGTACAAAAACAGCATCCACAAAGTTTAGGTCCTTGAGGACCAATAATGGGCAGACTACTTTCAATTTGTCAACAAATGTGTGAGATAATTGTTAAAATGTTTAAAAACAAAACCCCAAATAAGTATTGGAAGATATTTTCTTTCTCTACAGTGCAAAATATTTTTAAATGATTTAAGGAATCAGGAGGAATTCTAGTGCATAAAGCTTAAGGGCACAAGCCTAAACTAAAGTGATCTTTAATCCTTCACACAGCACTGCATTAAGACTCATTAATAGCTGATATAACCACATGAGTAAAGGGATTACTTTGACAAACCTTTAGCAGGCAATACAATACAGAGTTACATTCACAAATGGCACTTGAAACTTTACTGTGCAAAAAAACACCATGTTCTGAAGCAGCATCGACTTCTCTAGGTTCGAGAGGTATCTAGAATCGACCATCATTAGCATTCAATATCTTTTTTTGGAGGAAATACAAGCTGAAGACCATACAAACTATTATCAGCAACAAGTCCAAAAGCCAGAGTCCAGGTACGGGGATGTGTCAGTACCCTTGGAAAAAGTCATGTA
Organism: Parotocinclus maculicauda; assembly: GCA_034780255.1. Taxonomy (NCBI): domain Eukaryota; kingdom Metazoa; phylum Chordata; class Actinopteri; order Siluriformes; family Loricariidae; genus Parotocinclus; species Parotocinclus maculicauda. Next base: position 14,092 of record JAUZSU010119880.1, read on the forward strand.
CACTTGTGTGTTGGCAGCATTAATGCAGAAAAGTACACTGGGGACTTTAATTCCTTTAATATGACATTTTTCAGGGACATACAGGAATTTATCAACAGCACAATGGAAAAACAAGTCAAGTCAGAAAAACCTCCAGTCTTTCATGGGAGTTGTGTTGTGTTGAACATTTCAACACATTTATCCCACATTTGTTGACAAATTGGATATCCTCTGCCCACCTTTTCTCCTTAAAGACTCTGCCTTTCCTGCTACTTTTGTACCAAATCATCATAACAATCACCTGTTGACATCTGTGGTTTGAAATGACTTCATTATTTAACTTTTTTTAAATTATATAATTACTAGCTCTAAACTGTCCACTCCAAATGTTTTTGGAATGTGTTACAGGCCTGAAATGCAGGAATAGAGGTTTATAAAAAGAAAATGACTAAATATCTCAGAATCATAAGGTCTGCAATGAAATAAAAGTCAAAGTACAAGTAACATTAGCATTTTCCATCCTGTCCCAACTTTTTCTGATTCAGGGTTGTATCTTTTTCCTTAGGCAGTGCATAACTGTCCCTTTAAAAAAAAATAGCATTAACACTCCAGACAGAACTTAAAACTACGTTTTAGCTTAGGAGACAAAACATTTGAAAAATAACAGGATAAAGCCTGACACCAGAAAAGTGAATAACTTGGTACAAAAGCATGATATAAAGAGGGGCTGACTGATGTTTTGGTATAATGGAGGGGCAGTTTAAACTAAATGTATTTATTCTAATTTCACTACTGTGCCAGCTATGGAACTTGCTGCTGCCAGTGCTGGCTTTGTCTAACTATTATCTATAGTCCAATACATTATAGAGAAGAAACAACATCTTGGAAGCGAAATCCAGTAGTTTTGTTAGATCTAATCTAAATTAACATGTGTAATTCTCACTTATGTTAAACTGTTCAGTATTTAGATAAAGAATAATCATCATATTAGTTACGTTCTCTGATCAGGTTACAGAAACTTGTCTTAACCTATGTTGGATCAAGTTCAACGAAACATGAATCACTAGTTACTAGCACCTCATTCAGGGTTGCAAGCAATATTTAAAGGCCATGAAGAGAGCATGTATTAAGGATGCACAGTCTCCACATTCGCCATTTTTAATACAGCATGACAGCTCTGACTATTTATATAAACGTCTTTCCGATATGGACGTCCTCTTACTGAGTCAAATACCAGCACATTTTTATGTCAAGTTATATAAAACACCACACTAGGAATAAAGTAATAGTGGCATACTTTAGGACAGTTTGTTCCTGCATTCACATACAAGAATTGTGTTATCTCAGTTAAGGCAGCACAAGTTTAGGGAATAAAATATGGCAGTGTATCAACATGTCAAATAAGATCCAATAGTGATTCAGCGTTTCAGGCTGGTTTCAGTCGATACCAATACCCAGTACTGTATCAGTGCATCCCTAGTTTCTTTTCTGTAGCCGATAGGAGTACAACCATTCTTTAAACACAAGTCTAACATAAATCTAAAAACACAACAACATTCACACCTCCAAAACACAGACCAACCATAGCAACTGTACAGTTGGAAAGTAAAGGGAGACAGCAGTCAGAGTAACTACATAAGCGGCGGTGCTTAGCTTTGGGGCTCCGCATTGCTACCATTCGGAGGTGCCTCCTGTTCATTGATAGTGTGTAAATGGAGGCAGATGGGGGGGCGTTGGAGGGGAGGCTCTCGGTATTCAGGGCTTCTCTCTGACACAGCAAAGCCCTGCTCCTCATCCCCTAACCCCTGAAGGGCACTGCTATGGGGATTGCAGCTATCGCAGAAGTCCTGCTTATTGTCCATAAGTCCATCGAGCTCATTCATCTCATCCTCCTCATCTCCTTCCCCTGGCCCACGACTGCATACACACACCTCGATTCCAGAGTCTCCAGTAAAGCGTCTATGGCGCCCTGGGTTCTTTTCCTTGCTCTCAGGACAAGTATCTAACCCCTGATCCATAGATTTTGAGGGCTCTTTGTCTTGCTTGGATATCTCAAGTAAAGTGGCTGATGCAACCTGCTGCTGCTGCTGACCACTGTCCTCAAAGTCCATGTAAGATTTGTGGGCATCTCCTGCTGGGCAATGGACAGGAGGGTGACAGGTTTCCTCACCGTTGTGCCCAGCAGAGTTACTCTCTGATGCAGGAGCAGTGGAATTGGACTGTGGCGACGGGCACAGCTCACCTGGTTGTTCACGGCACACAGATTCTGAACCTTGACCAGGCTGTGAGGCACTGTATGGAGGAGGGGGAGTAGGGGGTCTGTTCACCACCTCTTCATATGCAGGTAAGAGGTAGCTGGGCAAAAATCCTGGAAATAAAAATGTAAGAGAGCTTAAATTATTAAAGGTTTTCGAGTAAATGTTAAGCGTGTTTTTTTTTAGTTTATTAGTCTGCAAGTCTCATTTCATACAGCTATATTGCTTAATACAAAAACTACATATTACATACTAAATATAACAACCAAAGCAATCTACTGTCTGAGAAGAGCGAAATTAAGACATACCACAGATATACTGCTACATTTCTCTCAACATATCAGCTGATTTTAATGCATAAGCGTATCTCTGTATGTATAAACAGTTTTCAAACCCAGCTCGCAAAAATTAGGGGATATTTCAAAATGAGAAAAAGAGGATCCCACAAGAACTGAGTGACAATCTGATCCTGTCCATGTCCCATCACTGTTGGAGTGTTTTGGCAGTCTTAGGTGACCAGACACCCTACTGAACAGTCAATGCGCAGCACTCTCATCCAGTTTGACATACTTCTGTTCACCCCCATGAATATATCACTTACTACTCAATCACAATAATGGAGTTTGCATCTCATTTGCATAATCAAACAACTTTGATTTTTCATTTGCTTTTCTGAGCTCTTGTTTATTTCAATTATTTTTTTTATCACTTCACATTATATTTATACCTTTACTCTGCTTACTAATGGTCAGGATCCCCATATGACTATCGCTGTGCTATTAGGTTGTGGATCATTCTCAGCACTGCAGTGGAACTAACAAACTGTTGAACAAGATGAGCCATTGTTTCTGACTTTATTAATACAAGATGTGTCTAACAGAAGAACAGTATTTAAAAGCTTCAAAAGCACTGCTGTGTCTGATCCACTCGTGCTACCTCAGCACACACTAAACACACCACCTCAACCACCACCACCACATCAGTGTCACTGCAGTGTTCAGAATTATACAAACAGTTCCTGATTTGTGGTGGTCCTGACCATTACAGAACAGAAAAGTGAACAAACAGTTTGTAGAGAGACATTTTGTAATTGCAAAATTATAAATAGCATCTATAATTTAAGCTGATAAAATGGACAATAAGTGCAGAAACAGGGAATCTAATAAGTGACCAGTAAGTGTTTGATATACCCACAGTATACCCCTATATTAAAACCATACAAGTTCACGTTCAAGTCACTTTCATATGTGGATATCACAGGACAATGTCCTTCTAAAACAGTCTTCGCAAGGTCACATCCATAGCACCGATATACATGATGTGCCTTTGTATCATTAGTACAATGTTAACATCATGTTTACATATCAGCCTGTATTCTTGCGTCAGATGTTAGAAGGTACACACTGTCTTGCTGATTTTGCGGTTGACCAGGCAAGCAGTCAATAAATACTTTTTTCAAAGCACAACCAAAACCACAAAATTTGAATCGTAGTAGTTAAATGAGAGAGGTCAGAGCCTAGTTGGGTTAGCGCTTCTGTATATGAGGAGAATACTGTCCTTGCACTTCTGTTTTTGTTGGTGAATTCAATGTCTTATTGCTGCTGACAGAGCTGTACAACAAAGATTCTGCTTCTTGAACACTTGAGTAAACAGTGTAGGTTTTAGAAATGAAGGTTTGTTCATCTCATCACAAACAATTTAGTAAATATAACACTCAAATATAACTATTTTAAATTCCTCATAATATTTTACCTTCTGTAACTAGTATGATGCATACAAGCTTTTTTAGTCAGCCCAAGTGTGGCTGACCATTTAATCTGTGTAGTACTATGGTGCTATGCAAATGTTATCTTAAAAATGCCTAGGTATGCTTGGTTAGGTTAAATGCTGACAGACTGGTTCAATTTCTCTCTGCTCAAATTTACAGACATGTAGACACATTCTTCAGCCAACAGCAGAGTGAATATACTAAATCATCCACTAAATCACTAAATCGTTTTACAATGCAACTTTTCCATAGTTCTTAGACCTGTGCACCCATCCAAACTTGTTTGCACTGCAGGAACTAGGAATGATTTTATTATATACTGAGTGTATAATGACATTTTAGCTACTGCCGCTGAGTGCGGCGATTAGTCCAGATGTAGTGACTAGGGCTGTGAATCTTTGGGAATCTCACGATTCGATTCAGAATCGATTCTTGGGGTCACGATTCGATTTTTTT
>JAUZSU010119891.1:0-18547 GCA_034780255.1 Parotocinclus maculicauda
ATACTTTTAAGTATTTATTTAATTAACATCTAGGCCACCCATGGAGGATGGGTCCCCTGTTGAGTCTTGGTCCTTCCTACCACTTTCAGGGAGTTTTTCCTTTCCACTGTCGCCATAGGCTTGCTCAACTTGGGATTGGTCTTTTTTAGATAATGTAATATTGTAAAGCTGCTTTGAGACAATGCACCATTGTTAAAAGCGCTATATAAATAAAATTGAATTTAATTGAATTGCTTCTTTTGGTGAACAGGTTTAAAATGTAAACCCAGACTTCTATCCCCAACCTCATATTCCAGGTCCTCCTGGGGGTCTCCAGACATTTCAAGTGGTGGTGGGTTGTGGGTGGTGGGTGACTGCTATGCCACTTAACTACAACTGCCTGCTATTGGCATAGGAACACTGGAGTAATGGCTAAAATAAGGATTTGCAGTCATACATGAATTCACAATGCGTTCATTTACAACAGTCACAGCATTTGCAACATTATTAATGTCCAATTTAACTGTACAAAATAATAAAAACAAACAGGCCAGTTATTTCCATGAATGAATTTCTCAGGCTTTATCTTTAAGTATGATTTATTTGTAGTTGTGAGGTTATTTTAACAATGTTTTGTAAGTTATGTAATTTAACAATGTTTGGTAAGTTATTTAATTTTGTACAGTACTTTTTGTGTCCATTACCAAAAGGTTTTTGAAGGCTGTAAGGTGCTATAGATGACTTAAGCTGAACATATCTTCTGATGGAAATGCTTCTATAAATCCTTTCTCCCTGCAGCCATTAGGCTGTATCATTCTGTTATTTAAATCATCCTTTCAATATTAATGTATCCGTACTTCCAGTCTCCTGCCCAATTATGTAAGTGAACTGTATATATATATATATATATATATATCTCACCCACACAGTTTACTCTCGTTGCCACTTTATTGCTACTCACCTTTATAATACTGCTGTATTTTGCACAGATGTACAGGACTTTACAGCCTGACATTTGCTTTATTGCAGTAGTTGGTGTCAGAGGCTACTATGTTTAGTCATCCGTTTACAGCTGATAAACTTTTAAAAGGTACAAGTCAAGCAATTAACTGACCTATCAGCGTCAGCTTGACAGTGCCAGGACTTGAATTCTCAACCATTTGGTCCAGTACCTTATCCAGCTGTGTATTTATACAGCTCCAACACTTAAAATTTCCACCTGGGATTAAAAAAGTATCATTATTCTATCCTAATTAGGTGTGCTGCAGCAGGTAACGTCCAAAAGATGTAAAATTCCGTGTCCAAAACTCATCTTTTGTCACTGTCTGTGTGTAGTTTGCCATGTTGTTTAATTCAAAAATAACATTTAATCTGTATAGTACATATATTATACATATTAAAGCAAAAGGTAATTTTACAGAGGCAGCATGGTGGCCTTGATCTCAACCCTGGGCTCCGACTGTATGGGAGTTTTCATGGTCTCCTTGTGCCTGAGTGGGTTTTTCAGAAGTCTTCTCTTTTATATGTATGTATATATCAGTCTTTATTTTTTTTTAAATTACTTGTCTGTATTATTTGAAAAGAATGTGCAAAGTGACAGTTTTACTTTCATTGCCCCCTGAAAGTGTCATGGCTAAGTCCAGTGTCATAGAGGCTTTAGCTAATATATTATTTTTATGGTTATTATTTATATTATTTTATACTCTGAGTTTTAATTGTTATTGGTCATACACTAAACAGACTTTTGTGGACACAATAAAAATTATATCCATGTGGATCTGTAAGGTTGACTTTTAATTCTACTCAATAAGCTTTTGCTCACTTTTGGCATTCCGGTGCATTTTTAAGGTGTATGATGGCCAGCTAGCTTCTTGAACAAATCTGGTAAACCAATTCTTTGTGGCCTTTTTTTTTGATGAAAATTGATGACTTATTGGACTTATCCTCCCAGTGTCTGCGTGGGTTTACTCCGGGTACTTTCTCTTAATCTATTTGATTAATATTGACCCAAATATAGTCTTATTTTCAGTTTCCATTTCATTCTTCAGGGAAAGAGGCTATGTATGTAAACCCAGACTTCTCTCCACGGATTCCAGGAACTTGAAAGGGATTTTCAGACATTCCCCAGTGAACTGTTTTATATTATCTCTCTAATACATCCGCGGTTTGTCCTGGGAATCTCTGTCCAGAGGGATGCGACTAGAACAGCTCCAGCTGGAGCCAACCATGGAGAATCATTGTGAAATTCCCAAACCACATCAACTGGCTCCTCTGATATTGATGGAGTTGACACTAAATTTACTCTAATCCTCCACCAGATTGGTGAATAAAGATTAAAAACTGGACTATCACACAGATTAAAGGGACATACTTGGCTATTTTAATGTATTACAGCCCTTACAGCCCTGGTATATACGTGTCTATTTTTACAGCTCATGGTGCCATGACAATGCCAAAATGCTTTAGAACACCTCAGTAATGTAAGACAGAAACCATATTCACTTATTTTACAGCACATATTACATACAAGTGCTTTAGATTAAATCAACCTTTGTACACTTTTTTTTCTCTTAACACTCAGATACATTGATAAAAGATCCGGTATAGTTTTACTCCAGCAAAGATGATATGCCATTAATGTACCAAGTTTGTGTCCAAAGCAATTAGAAAGCCACAATAAACAAAGAATAAAATATATTTCAGATGCAGATGTTTAAGTCAAAGAACGTACCTATCATGAAAAATGCAACTGATATATTTAATATTTGTCCCTCAGAAATTGGGCAACACCTGCTGTTTGCATTATGTATGAAAAAAAAAGCTTTTCGTAACAATGCCCAAAACTACATAAACATTATAGAAGCTCATTCCAACTGGTATAAAAATACTTTCAGTATTGTTAGTATATTAGCAGCATTTAAGTGACACATATGCAGAGAGATGCAGAACGAGCAGTTAAAAGTTAAAAGCTGCTTATCCGGTCAATCAGTTTCAGTTTGCCGAAGCATGGATTACAATTTATAATCTTGAAATTTGCATTCCATCTTTAATAAATGGGATGGCAGCTCATGTGGATCCAGAGGTAAGAACCAGTTACTGGAAACAGCAGTTCCTGAGAACCACCCCTTCTCTGCTTGATTTAAACTCTCCCTAAAACCTTTAACCAGATTAAAAACAAACTTTAAAACGTATTTATTCCAGCTTTTGAGTAGTCGTTAATATCCAAGACGTTTCTTTTAGTTAAGATTTAATATTTTGTGAGGCTCATGCTGCAATTTGTACAGTTGACATTTTATCATTAGTGGATTTATTTGTATCAGGATTTATTTTATTTATTTGGATTTATTTGCTTCTTTGTTTTTACCATAAAACCTGTAGATTCAAGGCTGCATTGTCAACAGTGCCTTTAGTGCTTGACTGCAGGATGTAATGGGAACCTGTAATTACTCTTTTCTACCACTCCAGCTCCACTCAAGTTATTCTTCCATCATCAGTTCCAGTCGCTTTACTGTTACATAGACCAGATCAGAGGTCAATAACCAAACGTGACTGTTTACAAGACTAAATAATGCTTATATACATATTATTTACACTCAGTATTTAATTTATATATACTATCGTCTTATATGCTATAGCTTTATATTCTTTATTTTATATAACGAAAATATCTAATTAGTTAACTTTTTAATTTAATTTAATTTCTTATATTTGACTGATTTGGCTGATTGGACTAACGTTCCATTCTTAAAAGCATTTAAAAAAATTTGGACTTGACATTACCTGAATTCACAATCCTGGCATACGAGTTTTATTATACCTACCAAATTTTTAAATCCCTATCTTATGATAACTAATTGCAATCTGAAAAATAAGAAATTTGATCTGTCTGGAATTCCCCCTGAGTGAGCACTGATCGGCCTAGCATAGCAAATGACATATACAAATGGCACCTAACCTCTTGCTACACCCTCCACTGCCCTCTTATTTATTAAATAAGGAGGATGAAAAGGCAGGCAATCATAAAAGTCCTGGTTCTACAACAAATGACTTCACTAAAAGCAGGCTGGGTTTAAAACATATATTGGACCAAGGTAGGAAAAGTAGACAAAAAAGTAGACAATGAAAACAGAACTTCAGCAATCCTAATATTCACACTGGATACACTTTTTTTCAGAATTAAGAATATCCCGACAGAGGGGTTAGTCGGTACATGTTTATATTGTATATTAATTCTTCTGAAACCTCTGATAGGAATATCACACAGCCAGTGTTGTAAGAAGTTTTTTTTAGAAGAGAATGAATACGTAAAAAAAAAAAAGATAACTACATAAATAATGCCAAGGGAGTGAGAGGAACACTAGCTAAAGTGTCCTGTGCCTTACATGTTTATGACAATGTTATTACACTATAATAACAGGGCTATAAATATAGTTTTTAATCTAAATAAAATGGAGGTAGTATTTTAGTCTTTTAAGATGCAGGCCAGCATGGAAAGTCATAACACAATCTTAAGTCAGTTGGAATAAGCTTATATAAATTTTTATGTACATTTATTCAAGTTATTATTAAGTTATCTGCAGGAATGTATTGTAGGCAGCTTGTTTCCCATGTACTGCACCCTTAATGTGGCACGCAACACTACCACAAAGCTAGCTCAAGCAAAACGAAATCAATTAGAAGAGTCCATCATTAAAAGTCATAAAAGCCCAGTAGTGTCTTATTTTAGTCACAGCTCAATCTGTATCAAACATGGCATGCTCACAGGGGGAACTCTGCTTGCACCTCTTGCAAAAGGCCATGAGCTGGATTAGATGGTAGATGTTTTTTTTCTGAGAGGGGTGGGATTCTGAGTGTTCATGGACAATGTAAATATAAAGACAGCTTCCACCAAAAATCACAGCCCTTTTGCATGCCAAACGTGTCTTTTGTTCAAAATACTCATCATTTCCAGCACAACTGACAGCATTGGGAACAAAGGTGTCTAGTTTGTCAGTGACCTTTTATTTCCTTGTCAGCAAGGCCATCTCCCATGAGTCAGAAAGAAAAGTGGCTTTAGCACATCTAGACATCACACTTCATACAGCATCAGTTGCAGGAGCAGAGACTTGAGGATGGTATATGATACAGGAGCAAGTCCAAACTGAGAGTAGCTACAGATGCAGGAGCTGAAGAGCAGTGAGGATGACAAGCGAATAGTTGAGGCTATCTGAGCTTCCTGCAATAGCATTAAAGCTACTTGGGTCAGCCAAAGACGGGTCCTGTGGAGCAAAACATGATAAGAGCTATTGCTATTTCATCAATACATTTTCCTTTTTGGTACCTTTTTGTTACTTTGAAAAATCATAATGATATAACTTTCAAGAAATGGAAAATAGCTTACAGGGGTATTCGAAAGTTTGTGAGCCCTTTAGAATTGTATATATTTCTGTATAAATATTACCTAAACACATCACGTTTGATCCTAAAAATAGATAAATAGAATACAACTAAACAAATGAGACGCAAAATATTATATTCCAATATTCCAGAGTTGAAGCTATTGTCTATGGAGGAATTGGCTCAAATTTATTAAAGCTGATGTGCAGGACTGATTTATAGAAACATTTAGTTGCAGTTAGTGCTGCACATGGGATCACACCAACTGAAACTAAGGTTCACATACTTTTGGCACTCACAGATATGCAATATTGACTCATTGTCCTCAACAAATGAATAGTGGTTCATTAAATTGTAATTGTTCACTAAAATTTGCAGTAATATTCACTGTTCTTCCCCAATGGTATAATATGAGCAGGGTACCCCACATTTTGTGCAAGACTGTATATAACAATTATAGGAATTCTAAGAGGAGTCTAATCTGGATATCAGCTAGGGCATGTAATGTCATGTTTTGGTGCTCCCTTGTACTCCTCTTATAGAGGAGTCAGAGGATCACATCTAATCCTGCAACAGGCTCTGTGATGGGATCACCTCTCATCCAGGGAAAGCTTACATACCTTCCGGGACAAGCTCACACCCAGATTCTATCCAGCAAAAGTGAGGTTAAACATGAGAAACTAAAATCATGTTATTTGGTACCTTTACTTTTGCATTAAACTCTCATGCGTCAAGGAACGATTTAGTGACAGAAACAGCCTGCAAGTATCAATTTCATAATGGATTTAAGGCATTATTCAAATTTCGAGTCATATCTGTTTAACAGTTTGGGGGTGGAGACTAAAACTATACTGCTGCTGCCATTGCACTTTAGTCTTTAAGTACACAGTTGAATTTGGATAATTTAATAGACTATAGTAAGTCATTACTGTAATAACAGTAATCAGCCGTCTTGCTGTGCTTTTTGATTTTGGTAATTGATAATCTGTAGTTTCTTAAAGAAATCTGTACCTGGCCTGAGGGTTCAGCCAAATAACTAAGAAACATAATCCTAGTTTTATTTTTTACATACTGTTGTCATATAAAGATCTAAGTCTTAAAAGAAAGACGATGTTTACTGTAAACCTGATATGTCCTAGTGGCGTTACTCCCTCTGTTCATGAATATTAATTTTAAATAGTCTACTTGGGTTTGGTAAACCATTTCAAATTTAGTGCACATGAAAAAATTTGATAAATTTGATTGACCTACGGTTATTTGTTTTCCTTTATAGTATTGTACAAAAGTCTTATGCCTTCTATATTCTTCAACAAATTCTTATAATTTAAGTTGGTCCCTGTGGTCATTGCACTTTGTAGTTCTCCAAGTAAAGACTGTAGTCCATCTGTTTCTCTGTACAGTCCCCTTTACTTTGCTTTCTAATGTTCAGGACTCCTACAGGACCCCCACAGATCAGGTACTATTTGAGAGGATGATTATTCTCAGCACTGCAGTGACACTGGTGTGGCCCTGTGTTTGTGTGTCGTGCTGGTACGAGTGGATAAGACTCAACAGTGCTGATGGAGTTTAAAAACACTGTTCAATGACTGGCCACTTTATTAGAGACTTTCACCTTATTGCCCTTTCTGGCAGATGTAAAGTCAGAAACAGCAGTTCTAATACTTCATCAGTGCTAACAAGACGCTAACTACAGGATGCTAGAGGCTGGACATTTTTGGTGGAATAATTTCAGTCCAGCAGTGACACTGAGGGGTTTAAAAACTCTAGTACCACTACTGTTTCTGATCCACTCGTACCAGCACAACACTAACACCCCATCCCCACATCAGTCACTGCAGTGCTGAGAATGATTCACCATGAAAACAGTACCTGATCTGTGGGGGTCCTGTCAGTGTTAATTAGAGAACAGGGTAAAGGGGACTAACAAAATATGTAGAAAAACAAATAAACTAGAGTCTGTAATCGTAAAACTACAGAGTGCAGTGACCATTAAAATATAACCTAAAAATACAGAACGGCTAAGACTCTTGCACATTATTGTATTTGGAAAAGGAAATGTTGGTAAGAGATGTTTGCATATGAGATGTCCTTACCAAACACAGAACATCCACTGTGACATTCATATTTAGCTTCTGAGCCTAAGGAGAAGGGTAAACAGAGCATAAAAAACTTGATCATTATCAGAGACACTTATAAGTTTGAGCAATGATCTAAATATACTAAATGTTGTGTCATCAATATAAGCACATTTGAATGCACAGTTACACACCTGCAGGAAACTCCATCTCAGGAATCAATCTGTTGTGTGCCTGTGGTTGCGTTCTGGGACTACATTAGTGTGTGTGACAGTGCAATATATTATGATAACAATTGTTATGGAAATTTGGTGTGCTGTTGTTTTTGCAAAAATATGCACACACACACACACACACACACACACACACACACACACACACACACACACACACACACACATTCATACCAATTGGATGGTGGCATGATAAAGTGATTCCATAGAGAGATAAGAACATAATAAACTTACTGCACAATAGAGAGAATGGAAGTAATTCTGGGGAATAGGACTTTGACAAAAATGATAAATGGTCTTCCTGTAGGTCTATCTTACTGAAGAAACTGTGCCTGCTAATAAATCAAATTATGACTATTATAACAAAATATGATAAATAGTCGTGCTAAAGGCATGAGCTTATATCTAACACAATCGGTTTCGGTTGTAAAACTCTAAGCAGGTCAAGTTCTGCAAGGAATCCTGGTTTACTCAAGCTTCTTGCTTTGAGTGTAACTTGGCATATTTAGATGAAGCAGATGAGGGCAGGCATGTGATACTGGCTGGGTATATAATTAATAATTAATCATGACATTACAGCTGCAGTAGTTTCCTATTTCACCTAAACAGCTTGTGTAGGTTTGGGTATCAATATGACAGCCTACACATTTCAGTCTAAACTGAGCCACAATCTTATCAGTGACTACTAAAAGAAAACATATTTGCTGTCTTTTTCAGGGGCATGTTGTTTTTATGGGGAGATGCACCTGTTGAATCAAGCAGGAAGAAATTTTGGTGTGAGACTGATCTGAAACTGGGGATAAAAGGTGATTTAAGTGACTTTGAATATCGAATAATTGTTGGTGCTCGCCAGGCTTCTGGCTTTTTGAGTGGCTTTTCATGCACAGCCATCTTTTAGGGTTGGCAGGCAACAGTCCAAAAAAGACTAAATATGCAGTGGGCTGCAGTTCCATGGCAAAAATACCTTTGGGCTCTAAATACCAACTGTGCATCATTTAAATGCACAGCTTACATGAGTATTGTTGTTGACAGTGAATCGTTTTCTGATTTCTGATGACTACTTCAAGCAGGATAAAAGCACCACGTCACTATGCTCAAATCATCCCAAACTGGTTTCTTTAACATGACAATCATGTACTCTAATCTGCAGCAACTGTGTGATGTTATCATGTCAATACAGACTGAAATCGCTGAAGAATGTTTTGAGCACCTGAATGTATACCATAAAGAATGTATGGGGCGCCGTTAGTAAAACGGAACACTCGTAAAATAACAGCAGCATTTTTTCCACATTTAGCAGTAACACTAACATTTTTTTACCATTTAGCACTGCCGATTGTAAAGTGTCTAAGAAAATTTAAATAATGCATTTAAATACTTAACATACAAATTATCAATAAATATTTCATTTAAATGTTAAATATAAATCTACATACAACTATTTAGGATAAATACTATATATATTTAATTACAAAATATTTAACTTAAATGATAAATATAAATAAAATCATAAATATTGAATCTAAATCTAAATGTTCTCGGTCGAGCTAAACATTTAGACAATATGCAATTTAGCGTTGACGTGCACGTGAAATACCAAAGTAAAAGTTCGTCGGCGTGATAGGTTTATCCACGTGAAAGACCACCATTGTAAAGCTTTGGTTGCCTTTCAGCATGTCATGATTTATCAGAAAATTTTTATTTTTATGGCGATGTGAAACTTCAATCAAGGCTCTGCAGATACAGCGGTTTAGGTCCCAGGATAAACGGCGGGAGCGGCTGGTCCGGGTACGCTGCTGGAGGATCCCTATTAAAACATTTCACTAGTTTCAGAAAGACTATCTATATTTAAGCCATGCCGTTTTCCTGTTTGTTGTTTTTATTTAAGTCTTAAAGACTTTGCTCTGTACTTGCTGCTTTTACAATGGCGGCCTTTCACGTGGATAAACCTACCACGCCGACGAACTTTTACTTTGGTATTTCACGCGCACGTCAACGCTAATTTGCATATTGTCTAAATATTTCGCTCGACCGAGAACATTCAGATTTAACATTTAGGTTTAGATGAAATATTTATAATTTATTTATATTTATCATTAAATATTTAATAATTAAATATGTATAGTACTTATCCTAAATATTTCTATGTAGATACATATTTAACATTGATATTAAATATTTAGTGATAATTTGTATGTTAAGCATTTAAATGTATTATTTACATTTTCTTAGACACTTTACAATCTGAATGTTGAAAAAATGTTAGTGTTAACGCTAAATGTGATGAAAATGCTGGTGTTATTTTACGAGTGTTCTGCTTTACAAACGGCGCCCCATAAGAATGAATGCAGTTTTGATGTCAAAAGGTAGTCCAACCTAACAGTAGTAAGGTGTATTTAATAAAATGACCAATGAGTGTAGATTTAAAATGTTTGAGTGCTTCTATAAAATTTGAACTACAATCCGCAGTATTATTGTTTAGTAAATCATGAGCATTCCCTCTGTTACCTGCAGGTTTCCACAGAATCTGTACAGGTGGTGATCACTGCTTGGGTCAAGTTCATTCGAGAGTATAGGAACATCTAGAGTATTAGGTGTCCTGTCTCGTCCCCTGTGAGGAGTACTGCCATAACCAAAAGTTGGTGCAATGGGTGGCTGAGGCTGCCATACTCCAACATCTGTGCCATTACCAAAAGCCTGGATGGCATTACCTGCAGACATAGATCAACGTGTGCATGTTAAAATGCTGTCCATGTACAACTACCTGCTGAATGATATTTACCACTGTATGTTTTGTGCAGAGCTAATATTAACAATCAGCTGGGGGCCAATTAGCCTGATATGTGACATGAAAATCTGATCACACAACACAGCAGTGGTCCTTATAAGAGTTCATACAATCTGCAGATAGGAGCATTACTGTTTAACATACATCCCCAGCAGTGTTGTGTAATGCCTGTGATAAAAAGGAAGGGTCATTAAAAGACAGATGCCTTTGTTGAAGATCTTCATTCTTTAAACCAGCTTGAAAGGTCATCCTTATCTCTTCACACCACGGTCTAATTTGTGTAATATGCCACAATGTTTGCATGAGCAAACACAGCAGATGTGACTACGACAGTGCCAGTGTAGGAGGGTTCTCTGACCTATCCAAAGGTAATGCACCATAATGTTCAAAGGCACAGTGACTCATAAGCCTTTTACATTCATTGTGCTTCTTAATTGTTTACTGGTACTTGTAAATGTAATGTATGGCTCATGGTATAAGGTTCCACTGATCTGTAGATCTACACACACTCAATTTCTATGCACACTCTATTTCTTGGTGTGGTATTCCAGTTTACCAAGTCAAGAATCATTTATGAATACTGTGTTCTTCTACTTTTAACAAGTTTGCTAACACAACTCTGTGTCATCAGGTTTGGTGTCATAAACTGTGTTCCTTTGTCTCTGATTCTCTAGAAGTAGACATTTTGATTCGTTTTTTTGCTTACTTCTCAGCATCCCAGTATTTGCTTAAAGGCTTGGATTTTAACCTCTTAACATTATATATTTGTTTTCTCTGTTTTAAAAACATAATTTCATAAATCACTAGTACTGGCTGTAGGTCTTAAAAGTATAATAAACTATACTGGTGTGAGTCAAAAGTCACAGGACACCTTTTATTTCAGAAACAAAAGGGAAAATGACATCTGAATACTCCAGTAAATAATAGATGAGAAGGGGCTATCTTTTAGGCTATGTCTGGAACATGGCCACCATCTTGAAAGTGGCCATACTGGATCAAGGTCAAATTTTTCCAATGTGAAGGTGGTCATGTAGCATATCAAAGAAGATCAGAAATCGATTTCCGCAATCAGATTTTCAATAAATCTCTTGTGGTTTAAAAGTTATCAACACAAAAAGTTCAAAACGTTTGTTGTTAATTACAGGTAACTGAAGATGGAATTGGTGAATATTTCCTGGAGGAGGTGATATGTTTAACAGTTTAGGTTTTGGATAGAAGGTAGTGTTCCACTTGTTTTCAGCAGCATCTCTGACACATTTACTGACACATATTTCTTGTGAAAATACCTGTTATATTACATTACAAGAGCATTACTAGCGTTCATTACGTTACTATGTGGCTAGGGTAATGTTCGGCCAACATTTCAGTCAATATCCTGTTTCAGAGAATATAATTTGGTTGTTACACATTTAGTCTTACAATCTTATAATTCAAGCAGTTGTTTGTTAAGGGCCTTGCTCAAAAACCCAACACTGGCAACTTGGCAGAGGTGGGGTTTGAACCCTGGACATTTAACTCCATAGTCCAGTACCGTAACTGCTAAGCTACCACAATCCCACATACCTGTACTTCGATTGATGAATATTTAGTACAAAAGTATTAAATCAGGAGTCTGATCACAGATTTTTATTAAATGAATGGTCAAAATTGTTGTTGGGCTTTTTACTATTTTGTTTTCTAAAAGTAATGCAAGTCAAAATGTATAGTAAAGCTTAATAATTAAGAATAATTCAATGAGTTTATTTTAATGGGAGATCCATTTGGAAAAAAATGGAACATGTAAATATTGAAAACTAAAAAGTTAGGATTTTATTGTATGACTATTTCCTACAGACACTGTATATGATATTATATATAACCTACATGAGAAGTTAAATTAATGTTACAGGGGCCATCTAGGTCTTACTTTATAAGCATTGTATTTCCCCCCATCTTTGTAATTAATGTGCACATGCTGCAATTTAAGAAGTGGTGAATGGCTCCATCTGACTTTGTGGTAGCACATGCTTGCCCTCATCCTCCCAGCTTGGTAACTTTGAGTGACAGGAGAGATTTGAATGGGAACATGAATCGTATGGACTGGGAGAAGTTAGGAGAAAAAGTTAGTTAAATGTAACATAGTTTATGATATCCAACCTTTTTGTCACACAAGACTGTGTCTGAGCGCAGTGACTTTTTAACAAATCAACCTATGTCACCTTTATCAGTAGTTCAGATTCCATGGCTATTCTTTTAAAGACCAGACAGATCAACTTTTTTTTACTTTTGTCCATCTCTCTATTTTTTACTCAGTCTATAAAAATGCTCCAGCTGTAACCTTCTGACCGAACAATATCAGCTTTCTCATGCTCAGATACTCAGAAAATATTGTATTGCACTTTTCTGTCAAAACCTCCTATAGCTGCCACATTTATCATGATTTGTCTCTATTTCTGCAGTCTGACCGTCTGTCACAAGTGCAGCTTGGCATACACAGTGATCACAGATGCGATTTGCAGATGCAGAAAGCACTAAAGCAATCTTTCACTCTGCCTGCCTTACTGTACTATTCCTGTCAATCAAATACAACAGACGACATGAACGTCAAATGCTGAGTGAGCTGTCAAATTTTGGGAGAAATTCTCGGAGAATGTGTGAGAATTATTTCAGGACGGCGGACTCACGGAGGCAGCGGTTGTCAGTGAAGAACTCAAAGAACTTGTCACACTCAGTTTTGCCGTTGCCACTGCTGCTGCAGTCGCACCAGGGAGACACGCTGATGCTCGAGCGCAGGTAGTTTGGGGTCATCACTGTTCCTGGTTCACAAATATCAAAGAGCAACATGGTCAGCAAAGCTATTTCAATTTGTAATTGTAATTCTATTTTCTGTAATTAAATCCTAGTCACATTCAAATAACACGTGCTTTAATAGTCACCCCAACAAAAAAGTACTGCAGTGCTTTTACCACCCTTGCCTCAACCTAATCCTTACCCTTTACTGATTTCTGTTTGAATCCTGATATCATTAGGTCTATCACTAGCCTCACACTTTCTCTGTTTTTTATCCAAATAGACATATGTTATCTGAAGTTTATGTCTGCATGTATTTCAGAGAAAGCCCTCACTTCCCCAGAATTGTAGGTGCTGCCTCATAAGTCCCAGGCAGCCGATGGAGTTTGGCCACAAAGAAACTTTGAGAACATTAGTGTTAAAAATGGGAGAAATTATTGCTCATTAGAATACGATAGGCTCTTAGATTTAATGACGTAACAAGCTTTACTGTCACATGTTTAGCACTGGGTGCTCGGGTGGCACAGATGCAATTTGCTAACCCTGTGGCCTGGTTCGAGTTTAGATCAGTCAGGCACCACACAAAACACATGACTGGCCAAGAGTGAGGAAGTGGAGAATCGACACTCGGCACTAGAACAGTGACCACTGGTGACCCAGGGCTGAACTGACTATGTCACCCAAGGCACACTTTCACCTACACCCTGTGTTCTCCGGGATAAGGTCTGGACAAACACCGCAAGTCTGACTGGGAAAAAGTGGGGTTAAACATGACTTTAGTTTATTTGCTAATTCGGTTAATAACACACAGTGACAGTGACTATTTTCACACTTTAATGAGTCTGTATACTCCAATCAATCCACCATTAGTATACTTGGACAGTCATTTGTTTTAGATTGATTATAATCTAGGTATGCGGTATTTACTGACCACTAATGTCTGTTCACTTTAATGAACAAGGTCTTAATATGTATAACAAATTATAATAGGAAATAAAAATCTGTGTTTTAACTCTAGGTTTGTGGCTGTAAGCAGGTGGACAAATAAAAAAAAAGGTTTAGCTTGTGTGTTTTAAGTGCCTTCAATACAGTATATGTCATAATTTTATTTAATTTTGTAGTAATTTTGATTACATACTTTGTATTTAATTTATTTTCATAACTATTGATTTATTTTGCGGTGTTGAGCACTGTCACTTTTAGGTTTTGCAATTTGCTCTGCCAAGACGTTTGTACAGGGTAAAGGGCAAGTTTTTTCCATTGGGAAGGCAGTCATGTAGCATATCAAAGAAGACCAGAATTGCCTCAGAAATCAAATTCCATCAAATTTGCAATATCTCTTGTACAGTATTTCAGTAGTATAAAAATACTATGTGACTGTTGTAATGTCCGGTCAATGCCCATTTCGGTTGACATCCTGTTTCACATAACGTAATGTGGTTGTTATGCTCATACCTGTAAATACTTTGATTATTGATACTTGAACTTGACTCAAACTTAAACTAGACTTTTCAATTACTGCCTAGCTGCCTCTCCAGACTTTGTTCTGAATCATTTGACACATTGCAACGAGACACTGCTGAAGGCAGTGTGAAGAAAGTCGATAGTAAGGTTTATAGTTTAAACTGTAGCTCAGACAGCTGTTGTGATATAGATTGTATTAAGTTTGATGGCTTCTCTCCGCTTCTGACTCACCTATAAGACCAGAGTAAGCCAGCAGACAGTCAGCATAGCTCTCCTTCAGACAGCCAGATATCGAACGAGCCTCTGGCTGACAGTTAGTGAAGAAGTCAGCTAGGCGAGACCTAAATAGCATAGCAAGGATGAATAAAAAGCCTTCTTGAACAAGCTCACATCACAGGTTATGAAAAATACAGTGTGAATTACAATCAGTTCCTCTCACTCCTACACAAAAACATAGCTTATCTGTTCTTGTCTACACTCCTCAAGCTGATTGCTGGCCCACCTGCAGATGTAGTTTGTTTTGCAAGAGGCCTGCAGAGACAGGCAATTGGGCTTGTCCTTGTCCTCATAGGAGCAGGCTGGAACGATGGTCTGGCGTCTTCGCTCCGAGCATGCGGATTGGTCTCCGGACTGGCAAGAGCAGAACAGCATGCCATAGCTGTACTTGGCTGGCACTTTGTCGAAAAACTGGCGCAGGGCCTTGTGACACTTTCGCTTGTTGCACACCTCAGTAGTGGAGACCCTGCTGGTGCACGGGCTAATGTAGGCCGAGCGGTACTTTTTACATGTGTCGTTCAGGTTGCAGGCTTTGGCAGCATTTAGGCAGTTGTTGTCCTTGCTGACAGCAGCTTCACCTTCACAAGCAGAGAGAGAATAAGGTCATGAATATCAGTCATAGGCCATCTTAATGAGGGTTATTTCTGTGTCTGTTTAAATATCAAATAAGCACAGACGATGAGTGGAAATGCCAAACTCACGAGTGGACAAGGTTGTGTGATTAGGTTCACGGCCATGTAAACTTATTCATACACGAAAACTGAATTTACCATGCAAGTAAAGTAATACTTATGTGCCAGGCTAATGAAAAACGGCATGTCAGGTAGTTTTGGCAAAGACTGGTGTGCCTAATCAAAGAGAGCCACAGCATTCCACCTCGTTTTTTCCCACCTCTACACTCATCAGCTAATTACCAAGGTTTTAATAAGTATGGTGTACTGAAGAGGGAAAATTTAATCACTGTATTCCTCTGTTCCTCCAGGACCTGATTATGACTCTCCAGGTCTAGTGGTTCCACAAACATATGGGTACACTAATTACTGCTGGTTTTGCTTAATCAGTAAACATTAACAGTCAGGTTAAGAAATCCTTTAAAACATGCCTTTATCTTTTCTACCATGTTACCTCCCAACAGTTTGCTTTTACATAAGAAATTAAATAATTTAACAAACCATAAGTAATATCAGTAACAATGGTAAATGGCTTTCTGCTTCTTCTATATATACTGAACAAAAATATAAATGCAACACTTTTTGCTCCCATTTTTAATTAGCTAAACCTAAGGATACAAGACTTTATATATGTATGCAAATGGTCTTTTTCTCTCAAATACTGTTCAAATATTTGTCTAAATCTGTGTTAATGTTTACTTCTTTCCAGAGATATTCCAACCGCCTCACTGGTGTGGCATATCAAGATGCTGAATAGAAAGCATGATGATTGCAGAGGTGTACCTTAGGCTGGCCACAGTTAAGTCCACACTAAATGTGTAGAAGTGCCGCCTCAACTGTAAACCGTTTGCGTGCCATGACAAAACTCCTTCTTCAGTATTTAATTCTCACCATGTGCTCTGTGTTTATAATAGGCAAATGGGCATTTTCACACATTTTTTGGACACTAATCCTCCATTGGGAGCCGGTGAATTGCCATCTTGTGATTGGCAGATTGTGTGAATGGGCGGTGGTAACAAGACTTGTGCTCTGTGTCTAAAAACCATGTTTCTTGTTGATTATGCTTCTCTCACAAGAATCTAAAAATATATTTAGTTTCAACCTATAAACAGTTGAAATGTGGACCTTTCAATATTTCTGGCATATGTATAAGTTTTTTTTTATAACATCCTGCAGAGTTATATAAGTATTTAGGCATTTTTTCATTTTGAGGATGCCGGCGGGAGCGCAGACTCCAGAGTGTTAAATGTGCAGTTTACTTTTACTGTATTGGTGGTTTGGGATCCAGGAGGTCAGAAAACCAGTCAGTATCTGGTGTGACCACCATTTTCCTTATGCAGTGCAACACATCTCCTTCGCACAGAGTTGAGGTTGTTGATTGGGGCCTGTGGAATGTTGGTCCACTCCTCTGTGTGAAGACTGTGTGAAGTTGCTGGATATTGTGAAGAACTGGAACGCACTGTCAAATATGCCCATCCAGAGTATCTCAAACATGCTCTGTGGGTGACATTCACCCACTGAATGAATGAGTATGCTGACAATGCAAGAACTGGTAATGCTTTTAGCTTCCAGGAATTCATTTCAGATCCTTGCAGCATGGGACCGTGCATCATCATGGTATCTCTGTGCATCATGGTATCTCTGTGCATCAAGTGCCATCAATAAAATGTACCTGTGTTTGTTGTCCATAACATACGCCTGCCCATACCATAATCACAACGCCACCATGGGCCACTCGATTCACAACGATGACATCAGCAAACCGCCCAACCATGCCGTACACAGTCTGCCATCTGCCTTATACAGTGAAAACCAGAATTCACATGTGAAGAGAACACCGCTCTAAAGTGTTATATGCCATTGAATGTGAGCATTTGCCCACTCAAGTCGATTACGATGATGAACTGCAGTCAGGTGTAGACCCCAATGAAGATGACGAGCATGCAGATAAGCTTTCCTGAGACAGGCAATGATAGTTTGTGCAGAAAAACTTTTGTTATGCAAACCGATTGTTGCAGCAGCTGTATGGGTGCCTGGTCAGATGATTTTGGAGGTGAAGATGCTGGATATGGAGCTCCTGAGCTGGTGTGGTTACACTTGGTGTACGTTTGTGGGGCCACTATTATGTACTGCCAAATTCTCTGAGGTGCCTTTGGAGAGTTATTGTAAAGAAATGAACATTCAATTCATGGGCAACAGCTCTGTTGGACATTCCTGCAGTTTACTGTGGTCAGTCTAAGGTACACCAATATAATCATGCTGTTTATTTACTATCTTGATATGCCACACCTGTGAGGTGGATGGATTATCTTAACAAAGGAGAAGTACTCACTAACACAGATTTAGACAAATCTGAAAACAATGTTTGAGAGAATATTTGAGTTCAGCTTATGAAAAATGGGCGCAAAGGCAAAAGTGTTGTGTTTATATTTATATTCAGTATATATTGTAGTTCCATTTCAAGTTTCTGTTCCCCTCCTAAAAAAGTGTTTTTCTTGACTGCTGCTCTTCCAAAAAAACATTCCTGATCAAGCTACCTCGTACTGTAGAAGGATTAACTTAGGATTCCAAAAAGCCTGCCAGGAGAGGTCACACCGAATACTTGCGACACACTAAAAAAGACTAAGAAATGATTATATGGTTATTACACCATCGCTTAAACAATGGTATATGTAGTGTAATAGTGGCCTTTTTTTAGTGCTCCTGTAAAACTGGATTGTTGTAGATACATGTTTTTCATTGGAGAAAATGCAGGCACTATTATGAGTTGTGGTAGTTTTTATTTACAGGACCCAAATATGCAGGATAAACATATCCCACGTCGTATAATAAGAATGGGGAAATGATATAAAACAACCAAAAGGGGATAAAGAGCGGAGCGTAAAACTCCTAACAAAACGAAACCGAAAGGATAAA